>JAUEKR010012119.1:0-10000 GCA_031762895.1 Corambe burchi
TACTACTACTACTACTACTACTACTACTACTAGTACTACTACTACTATTACTACAACTACTACTACTACTACTACTACTACTGCTACTACTACTACTTCTACTACTACTACTATTTCTACTACTACTACTACTACTACTACTACTACTACTACTACTACTACTACTCTACTTAAAAAAAGTTTTCTTACTGCTGCTGCTACTACTACTACTACTACTACTACTACTACTACTACCACTACTACTACTACTGCTACTACTACTACTACTGTTACTACTACTACTGCTGCTGCTGCTGTTTCTGCTGCTGCTACTGCTGCTGCTGCTACTACTACTCTACTTAAATGTTTTGTTTTTTTACTACTACTACTACTACTACTACTACTACTACTACTACTACTACTACTACTACTAATACTACTAACATTAATACTAATACTAATACTACTACTATTACTTTACTTAAACATTTTTTTTTTATTCTTACTGCTACTGTTGCTGCTACTACTACTACTTCTACTACTACTACTACTTCCACTACTACTACCACTATTACTACTACTTCTACTACTACTACTACTACTACTACTACTACTACTACTGCTGCTGCTGCTACTACTACTACTAACTACTACTACTACTACTACTACTACTACTACTACTACTACTACTACTACTACTACTACTTCTACTACAACTACTACTACTAAGTTAGTCCATTTAGTCGAATAATTGGACAATTTGTGTTCATGAGATATTATAGTTATCACTTTTAATTACTTAAGTCTTGCTTTATGTTAATCTCTTTTCATCTTTATTGTACATATTCTTCATTATCTTGGATCATTTGCGTGGTTTTTGCTGTTTGTAAATATTAAATCTAATTCAGTGCTGATTGTTTTATCTTAAAATACATCCTTAACTGTATAATTAATGGAAATATCTCTGTTCTTATCATTTGATGTACACCAACTTTTCATTCTTTCTTTATTATTCCAATCCACCTTTCACAGTATCAGTTTTAAGAATCTAGCAAATGACCTTCCTCCTATCTTCCTTGTCATTTGACTTTCTATTTCCTTCTGTGAAAGCTAAAATTCTATCTCCCGATGTCTGTTTAATGTCCTCTACTTAGTTTCTACAAAGTTTACAACTTGCTATTTCTGGCCACCAAGTTTATTTGTCTTTATCTTGAATAATCAAATTTGCATTGATTTTGTTATTGTTTCAGATGTCTCTTGGACAAGAAAGCCGAGAGGGTGATGAAGGTGATCCGCAACATTTTCTGCCTCATCCTCAAGTTCAGATCACAGTTGGTTAGCAATTGTTGGCAGGAAAATGATCAGGGTCAGACAGTTCATGGGAACTTCAGTAGCATTGCCGAGACGTTCAAATCGTTTCATGCACACAGCCTATTTGTTTTTAAAAGTGAGACAATTGACTTTTAATAATAGAATAAGTAAAGCATGTAGATGAATAAGAATTGCATTTTTATATTTATCCTTTATCTCAGGATGCTTTGACTCAAGAGTTATTTCATATAATTTTCTTCAATTAACCTCAGTGGTACAGTGGTAACGATGTCTGCCTCTGAATTTAACGACCTGGGTTCACTCTGGGTGAATGCAACTATTTGTTCAGCGTTTTTCCCACCCATGATACTAGGGTAGATAGGATCTGACCTCTAGTCTGCAGGGATATGGATGAAAAACTAGGAGGTCTCATGTTTACATCTAAGCACGTTAAAAATCTCTTGATGGTTTTAAATCGTAAAGAGCAGGCTGCTAATAGATGCCATCCTACTCAGTCAACAATAATACTCAAGCACAATTGAGTCAGTTGGCAAAATTGAAAAAAGAAGACTAACCCACAACAATCATTTATCATTGACAAGATAAGATTCTTGGAAAAGCACAATTATAATTTTTCGGATAAGAATGAACTATTTTTACTCGAATTCAGTTAGGCAATTGATGTACATTTGTATGCCCAAGTATGATATTGGCTTTAATCCATACCCCAAACATCCTTCCAATTAAACTATCTATGGTACTACTGATATGTTTTCTCTTTTTTTAAAATACTTTTAAAAATGATTTTCAAGGATAGATTTCCCCATTTTTGTTTGATAATGATTTTATCGCTATTAAGCTATCAAGATGATGCTAATTTTTTTTAAAACGACATTATTCCTGCTGTACGACAGAAATAAAGCTAGAGGTTATTTCTACCGGTTGCTAAAAATAAGACATAAGCCTATAAGAAGTCTAGGCTTATTCTTATGTATGCATGTATAGGCCTGTAATCGGGAGTGATCTAGTCTACTTACTCTTGTTATATAAGGCTATTTATAGTAACCAGCAGAAATAATACTAGCCACGCACACAGTGTTATTTCTGCCGTATGGCAGCTCTTCGTTTTTCATTTCAATGCATACAAAAATTAGGAAATTAAGATATTTATTACGTAAATTTGCATTTATTATTATGCAATATGATATGTATTATAAATAACCAGTTGATGAATTTTAAAAGCTCAGGATGAAATTTTATTCTTACTTAATTTATTCCCTTCATTTACATAGTTTACATGCCTACACTGTTGATGGCTTCAAGCAATTACACAAATTCCATTAACTATCTCGGTTTACTCCATCCTTGAAAAAGATGCAATAATCAGCATGAGCTCTAAATTAATGGTTTATAGTGAAAAGCCACAAGATCTGTTTCCTTTCTGGGATAATTATAGTGAGATTTTACTTTTTACTTTTCTCACGCCCCCCCTTGCTGTTATCATGGATGGGCACAGCATCCTTAAAAAAATATTTTGGATTTGTACTACAAAAAATGAAATTAGTCTCTCAGTATTCTGGATTTTATTTCGCAGCTGAAAAAAAGCCCTGTGATTTCAGGAGAATTCCTAAAAAAAAAAATACCCACCTATGTGTCATGCTATAGCTTTTATTATTCCACAATATTTTGTCAAATACAGCGGACCTCGGATATAACAAGAATACTTGTTCCGGGCAAAAATTCTTGTTATATGCAAGCTCTTGCTATTCTTGATGTCCAAGTCTAAGGAAACAATCATATGGGGAAAAAATGGGGATTTGAAAATGTCTCTTTATTATGGAGTTCTCATTATTTATGATGCCTTTAAACATGAAGCACCAATGTAAATGCTGCACTGTAGAATGCTGAAACACTTTGACTTAAAAAAAATTGATTGATAAAATGATTCCAATTTTTATTAATTTTTATATTTTTATAATCTATTCTCCAGTTGTGAGCAGATTATCTCAAAAGGGATTCCAGCCTCATCTTCAGCAACTACTTGAGCAACTCAACTACAACGACTTCTACACAAATGCTACTGCTTAAACACTTTCTAATGTAATCTTTTGTTATAATAGCCACATCATTGCGTTTCACCATCATTTTATCCTCTTATGTGTCAGATTTTGATGTTTGAAGCACATTATCAAAAAACTTGTATTTCATTTATCTCAAACCAGGTCATTATATCATTTGAAATAGAATAAACTTTAACTGTAGAATAGGAATTATTATTACCATATTATATTTATTTTATTTCAAACCTCCATGATTGGATAGAAATTGTTTTCAACTATAGAAAGCAATTGATAACAGCTTATGTTGCTGTAGTTACTTACATTGCTTTAGTTAACATACACCTGTCAAAGGATATAAAAAAGAATTTTTATTTTGAATTATACTTTGTCATAATCACCATGGGGCAATTTGTCATTTGGTTGTTCCCACCATTAACCAAGTGTCACAAAAGTTTGGTGCCATCATAAGGAATAAGTGCAAGTAACTTTGCTCAAGGGTTAACCATGATGCCTCGGAGGGGAATCAAACTACTGACTTTCAGATATAATGTCCAAGCCTTAACTGCTTGGCCACTGTGGCTTTGACAAAATGCATTCATTTAATACGCATTTAGTATATAAAAAAAGAAGCTAGAATGAAGTATTTCATTTATTAAACATTTTGTGTGTTTATTACATGGGTTGTATTCACAAAGTTGAAACAATATATGACCAGATAATATGTAATAATGAAAGTATGAGTAATGACTAAGTTATACTATACAAGCAATGGGAAATAACACACTCACTCACCATCTGTTTCTGTATCACCATGAAACATTCATATATTTAAAACATGCAGTGTTAATGGTAAATATATATACAATTATGTAATATGAGAAACTAGTAACAGTTTAGTGATTTGTTTGACTGCATACCTACTAATATTTCATATTTTATGGCTTTGATATTGGTTTGATGTTTTTGGTCTTATTTATTTCAAACCAAGCTTTGATATGGAACTGATTACAATTGATTTCAAGAGCCAATGGACCCAAAATGTTATGCATGTCAATAAAAACCCTTTGTATTTTTTACAGATTCTCAATTCTTATAGTAGAATTACTAATGCATAATTTTATGTTCTTGATATTTTCTTATTCTTCTGTTGGCATATGGAGACAATATTTGTAATGATTGTTAGTGATCAGAACAAGAAAAAACAGTTATGAAGTTCACTACAGCTGTTTTATTAGATACCAAATTGTTCATTAGTTTCTGTTCTTAGAAGCAAGATTGCTACATTCGAAAATCACTCCTATCGAATATGCTATAAGCAGTCTTACTGTATTGTTATAAGAAGAAAAAAATATAGAAACTAAACTATTAGGGTCCAACTATTATTACTATTAATTCATTCTGTTGGTTATATTATTGCACCAATTTACTTTAAAGAAAAACAAAATCACAAAGCTGCCTTATTGTTGTTTGTTTTAATTAATTGATATTTGGCATTATTGATCATTTAGTAGTATCTTTATGAATGAAGATCTCATATTAATGCAGGAGTTAATTTTATGATGCACAATACGACATGAAGACAATAATGATTACATTACAATAAAAAAAACAATATAAAGAGTACTTAAGTATTTGTAGCAATGAAACTCTTTTAATTAGAGTCTCAGTTAATTTGGAAACTTGACCAATTGGGACCAAATTCCGAGTAATAAATTGTTTTAGGAATCCAAATTAAAGAGGTTCAGCTGTATCATGTTTATATTCTTATATCATGCCTCCAATGCATCATTATAACTTTTGTGAAACATTTATCAAATTGTTGTATTCTTCTTTAGTTTACAGCTGTATACAAAGTGTGCATTCAAATTGATATTCACAATAATTATTTCATGTCATCGCATAAATATGTATATGCTTCTTTTGTCTAAAAAAAAGTAACTCATAAGGTTTTAAAAAACATTAATTGAATATAACTTATTGATATTTTATGATGATGTATATAACCTTTTAAACTTAAAGAAATTATTAGTTTATTGTAAAAATTGATAATTTTAGCTATAAAATACTATGTATATATAATATATCCTTTTTGTAATGTTTATACATTTTATTAATCCTTGTTGTATCAATACTATTATGCGTATGAATAAATGATTATAATTTTTTTTAGAACCAAAGAGATTGTTTCCATTTTTATTCCTCATTGCCTCAATTTAATTGTTTTTCACTTCATTTTCACTTTCATCCAAACTTAATGCTTGATACTCACGAAGACTAGTAATCAAATTAAACAATCAAAGAATACTATAGGGTTTCGTAATAAGTTAAGATTGGATGAAAGTGAAAATGAAGTGAAAAACAATTAAATTGAGGCAATGAGGAATAAAAATGGAAAGTCTCTTTGGCTCTAAAAAAAATTATAATCATTTATTCATACGCATAATAGTATTGATACAACAAGGATTAATAAAATGTATAAACATTACAAAAAGGATATATTATATATACATAGTATTTTATAGCTAAAATTATCAATTTTTACAATAAACTAATAATTTCTTTAAGTTTAAAAGGTTATATACATCATCATAAAATATCAATAAGTTATATTCAATTAATGTTTTTTAAAACCTTATGAGTTACTTTTTTTTAGACAAAAGAAGCATATACATATTTATGCGATGACATGAAATAATTATTGTGAATATCAATTTGAATGCACACTTTGTATACAGCTGTAAACTAAAGAAGAATACAACAATTTGATAAATGTTTCACAAAAGTTATAATGATGCATTGGAGGCATGATATAAGAATATAAACATGATACAGCTGAACCTCTTTAATTTGGATTCCTAAAACAATTTATTACTCGGAATTTGGTCCCAATTGGTCAAGTTTCCAAATTAACTGAGACTCTAATTAAAAGAGTTTCATTGCTACAAATACTTAAGTACTCTTTATATTGTTTTTTTTATTGTAATGTAATCATTATTGTCTTCATGTCGTATTGTGCATCATAAAATTAACTCCTGCATTAATATGAGATCTTCATTCATAAAGATACTACTAAATGATCAATAATGCCAAATATCAATTAATTAAAACAAACAACAATAAGGCAGCTTTGTGATTTTGTTTTTCTTTAAAGTAAATTGGTGCAATAATATAACCAACAGAATGAATTAATAGTAATAATAGTTGGACCCTAATAGTTTAGTTTCTATATTTTTTTCTTCTTATAACAATACAGTAAGACTGCTTATAGCATATTCGATAGGAGTGATTTTCGAATGTAGCAATCTTGCTTCTAAGAACAGAAACTAATGAACAATTTGGTATCTAATAAAACAGCTGTAGTGAACTTCATAACTGTTTTTTCTTGTTCTGATCACTAACAATCATTACAAATATTGTCTCCATATGCCAACAGAAGAATAAGAAAATATCAAGAACATAAAATTATGCATTAGTAATTCTACTATAAGAATTGAGAATCTGTAAAAAATACAAAGGGTTTTTATTGACATGCATAACATTTTGGGTCCATTGGCTCTTGAAATCAATTGTAATCAGTTCCATATCAAAGCTTGGTTTGAAATAAATAAGACCAAAAACATCAAACCAATATCAAAGCCATAAAATATGAAATATTAGTAGGTATGCAGTCAAACAAATCACTAAACTGTTACTAGTTTCTCATATTACATAATTGTATATATATTTACCATTAACACTGCATGTTTTAAATATATGAATGTTTCATGGTGATACAGAAACAGATGGTGAGTGAGTGTGTTATTTCCCATTGCTTGTATAGTATAACTTAGTCATTACTCATACTTTCATTATTACATATTATCTGGTCATATATTGTTTCAACTTTGTGAATACAACCCATGTAATAAACACACAAAATGTTTAATAAATGAAATACTTCATTCTAGCTTCTTTTTTTATATACTAAATGCGTATTAAATGAATGCATTTTGTCAAAGCCACAGTGGCCAAGCAGTTAAGGCTTGGACATTATATCTGAAAGTCAGTAGTTTGATTCCCCTCCGAGGCATCATGGTTAACCCTTGAGCAAAGTTACTTGCACTTATTCCTTATGATGGCACCAAACTTTTGTGACACTTGGTTAATGGTGGGAACAACCAAATGACAAATTGCCCCATGGTGATTATGACAAAGTATAATTCAAAATAAAAATTCTTTTTTATATCCTTTGACAGGTGTATGTTAACTAAAGCAATGTAAGTAACTACAGCAACATAAGCTGTTATCAATTGCTTTCTATAGTTGAAAACAATTTCTATCCAATCATGGAGGTTTGAAATAAAATAAATATAATATGGTAATAATAATTCCTATTCTACAGTTAAAGTTTATTCTATTTCAAATGATATAATGACCTGGTTTGAGATAAATGAAATACAAGTTTTTTGATAATGTGCTTCAAACATCAAAATCTGACACATAAGAGGATAAAATGATGGTGAAACGCAATGATGTGGCTATTATAACAAAAGATTACATTAGAAAGTGTTTAAGCAGTAGCATTTGTGTAGAAGTCGTTGTAGTTGAGTTGCTCAAGTAGTTGCTGAAGATGAGGCTGGAATCCCTTTTGAGATAATCTGCTCACAACTGGAGAATAGATTATAAAAATATAAAAATTAATAAAAATTGGAATCATTTTATCAATCAATTTTTTTTAAGTCAAAGTGTTTCAGCATTCTACAGTGCAGCATTTACATTGGTGCTTCATGTTTAAAGGCATCATAAATAATGAGAACTCCATAATAAAGAGACATTTTCAAATCCCCATTTTTTCCCCATATGATTGTTTCCTTAGACTTGGACATCAAGAATAGCAAGAGCTTGCATATAACAAGAATTTTTGCCCGGAACAAGTATTCTTGTTATATCCGAGGTCCGCTGTATTTGACAAAATATTGTGGAATAATAAAAGCTATAGCATGACACATAGGTGGGTATTTTTTTTTTTAGGAATTCTCCTGAAATCACAGGGCTTTTTTTCAGCTGCGAAATAAAATCCAGAATACTGAGAGACTAATTTCATTTTTTGTAGTACAAATCCAAAATATTTTTTTAAGGATGCTGTGCCCATCCATGATAACAGCAAGGGGGGGCGTGAGAAAAGTAAAAAGTAAAATCTCACTATAATTATCCCAGAAAGGAAACAGATCTTGTGGCTTTTCACTATAAACCATTAATTTAGAGCTCATGCTGATTATTGCATCTTTTTCAAGGATGGAGTAAACCGAGATAGTTAATGGAATTTGTGTAATTGCTTGAAGCCATCAACAGTGTAGGCATGTAAACTATGTAAATGAAGGGAATAAATTAAGTAAGAATAAAATTTCATCCTGAGCTTTTAAAATTCATCAACTGGTTATTTATAATACATATCATATTGCATAATAATAAATGCAAATTTACGTAATAAATATCTTAATTTCCTAATTTTTGTATGCATTGAAATGAAAAACGAAGAGCTGCCATACGGCAGAAATAACACTGTGTGCGTGGCTAGTATTATTTCTGCTGGTTACTATAAATAGCCTTATATAACAAGAGTAAGTAGACTAGATCACTCCCGATTACAGGCCTATACATGCATACATAAGAATAAGCCTAGACTTCTTATAGGCTTATGTCTTATTTTTAGCAACCGGTAGAAATAACCTCTAGCTTTATTTCTGTCGTACAGCAGGAATAATGTCGTTTTAAAAAAAATTAGCATCATCTTGATAGCTTAATAGCGATAAAATCATTATCAAACAAAAATGGGGAAATCTATCCTTGAAAATCATTTTTAAAAGTATTTTAAAAAAAGAGAAAACATATCAGTAGTACCATAGATAGTTTAATTGGAAGGATGTTTGGGGTATGGATTAAAGCCAATATCATACTTGGGCATACAAATGTACATCAATTGCCTAACTGAATTCGAGTAAAAATAGTTCATTCTTATCCGAAAAATTATAATTGTGCTTTTCCAAGAATCTTATCTTGTCAATGATAAATGATTGTTGTGGGTTAGTCTTCTTTTTTCAATTTTGCCAACTGACTCAATTGTGCTTGAGTATTATTGTTGACTGAGTAGGATGGCATCTATTAGCAGCCTGCTCTTTACGATTTAAAACCATCAAGAGATTTTTAACGTGCTTAGATGTAAACATGAGACCTCCTAGTTTTTCATCCATATCCCTGCAGACTAGAGGTCAGATCCTATCTACCCTAGTATCATGGGTGGGAAAAACGCTGAACAAATAGTTGCATTCACCCAGAGTGAACCCAGGTCGTTAAATTCAGAGGCAGACATCGTTACCACTGTACCACTGAGGTTAATTGAAGAAAATTATATGAAATAACTCTTGAGTCAAAGCATCCTGAGATAAAGGATAAATATAAAAATGCAATTCTTATTCATCTACATGCTTTACTTATTCTATTATTAAAAGTCAATTGTCTCACTTTTAAAAACAAATAGGCTGTGTGCATGAAACGATTTGAACGTCTCGGCAATGCTACTGAAGTTCCCATGAACTGTCTGACCCTGATCATTTTCCTGCCAACAATTGCTAACCAACTGTGATCTGAACTTGAGGATGAGGCAGAAAATG
>JAUEKR010012230.1:0-17203 GCA_031762895.1 Corambe burchi
AAATGCCCAGCATGTGATGACCCTTGCCAAGACATGGACCACATCATTTTGAAGTGCCCCGTAACAGCACCCCCAGGTGGCTACCAAATGGTTAATGAGGCGGACAGTGCTTTTGTGGATTGGATGAAGCGAAACGACGTGGAGTTGTAGCTATAGGAAACTACTACTACTTATTGCATTGAGTGTAAACATAGTTTTCATAGAATGTGCCAGCTTTTTATAGGCTTTATTAGAAGAAACATAACTGTCAGACAATCTTCTATTCAATTTGATTGATATAAGAAAGCTTTATGGTGATGACATCGAATATCCTTTATAGACAATTATTATTATTATTATTGCTTTTGGGGAAGATACTTTCTACAAGAAGTTTATTCATACTCCACTTTTAAGGCTTTATCAAGTACCTATGACTTCTACAAAACTGAGGATTAAATATTATTGTGATATTCCTTGAGTTAGTTTGAGATCCAATCGTGGGGATATTTCAAATCTTTCGCCGCTTACTCTGATAAGAAAGTGTGTCATATCTTGCTTGAAGGGGTCCTTGAATTGATAAGAGAACCTGAACCTGCTTTGATAGGATTTCCTGTTTTTTTTGCAAAGGGATTATCTATTTAGGTTTAAATTGTGTTGCGATAGGGTGAAGTGTTTACAATGGTATACAGGGCTACCAAATACCCTGAATTTTTAAGGATGTCCTGAATTCTATGCCTCAACTTCTGAAATATTCCCTGAATTTTGGAGATGGTGGATAAATAGCGTGTAGCCATTTGTACTGCTTATAGAGACCATATGCTCATCTTGGAGCGAAGAGGATTAAATTTGTGCTAATTACCAAAATTATATATATATAGCCTGTAGTGTGTATAACATCCAAATTTTTCAGTAAAAAACTGAAGGCCTTTTTTATTTTTTTCATTGTTTTGGTTTTAGTTTAATTGGAACTGATAATAATCTTTTCTAGGTTTTTTTTTTTTTTTGCGGTCTTACTATAGACACTAAAATATTAGTCCGGATAAACTACAGAGGGAAAATGATGTTTATTGGTGTCTAATACCTTTTGTTTGGTCACAAACCTGTTTAAGAAACGCCATTTTGAGAAACCCCTGTATAACGACATCGGAGGTCTATCCCAAGGTATGTCGTTATACAGGGGTTGCACTGTGTTTTTGTATCATTATGAAAGGTAAATGCAGCTTTTTATCATTCCGTGGATTCATCATCTTTCTGCTCTACTTCTGTGGTTATATTCTTAATTTTTACCCTAAATCCCTAATTTCGAGGTCATTGATCCTTGATTTTCAGTATGAGAGGTTGGCAACCCTGAGAAACTCTGATTTTATTTTACCAGATAGCATGCAATTGTTAATGTCAAATAAGTTGTGTATTATCTTTTCAAACTTTTTTCTTTCATTTTCTAGATTTTTCACTTGTGGAGGATATCCTGTGACTTTCTCACCGATTTACAATGACGGATATTTTACCATCGCTCGTTGAGGTGATATCTTGTGAACAAATATCTTCTTGGTTTTGTGTCTTTGGATAACAGAACGTTGGGACGTTAAAATATAATCGAGGACGTTGATTCTCAAATAAAGTAAAAAAGTGGAAAACTTCCTGTCGAAAAATGGGGTTTTGTGGATCAGAGACGAACGCTATGAGCGTTAAAGAAGGGGTTATTCAGAATGAATGCTTTGTCGATGTTTTAAACATTATACCCCATGCTCTTCTCATTTTGGTGTGCACGTTTATTCTGACGGTATGGAACCATTCAGTCATAGGAAAGTTCAAGGTCAAAACTTGGGTCCATTATCAAGGTCACAATATTCGATGGATTTGTTCGCTGGCGCTAATCACGACATTGATGGTTGAAATTGCCGAAGGCGTCATAAGTGATCTCAATAACAGTGACGATTCGACGAACTACCACGCTTTTGTGCCGCAGTGCACAGCGTTTTTAGGGGCTGTTTTGAGCATTGTGTTCTATCATAACGTGGAGATGTGGAATTCTCCACGATTCTTGATGGTCTTATTGTTCTACTGGCCCAGCGCCGTGGTTTTGAAATGCTTGAAAGCTCTGTCAATATATCGCAATGACTTCACCGTCAATCACCTGAAAGTGTGGCTCAATTTCATCGACGTCTTCTTTTGCATCATTTTGATGTTGATAGAATTCAACGTTCTGAGGCGCCAGGTAAGTTAAGTCATTATTTTATCATCATATCATTTTTTTTTTAAATTGAAAACCTTGCGTTTAGTTAAACATACATACAAATGCAACTAAATATGCAGAAAATATATAAATATATAAGGAAATTTTGACTTAAAGCAATGAAACTGTATTTCTTGATCATGCATCTGCTCACATACAATTCCATTTGATTCCATTCATGCATACCAAAAACCATAATGTATATTCATGCATGCAAATCAAGCATAATAATTTGTCTTAATTGTAAACATACTTAATAGTTTTAAAGGATAAAACTTTGGGATCATATTTTAACTATTGATTTCTTTTCTTCTTCTTTCAAGATGCCATCTGACTCACTTAGTTGTGTATTACTCTTGGTGCTCATGTTTTTGTATTATTATTAATGATATACCCTGGTTTATTGATTGCGGTGATCCTATCAATGAACATGTTAGATTTAGTGCATATTTGAACGATTTTAACATTATAGTTGCCGATGGTAAATGCATTCCATAGTCATATACGCTACTAAGATAAAATAAGTGTGAATGACTATATATATATTAGAGGTTTGTAATCTGAATTATAATTCATTTAAAATTGCAAGTGGTTTTTTTTAATGTTTGTGTCTCATAATCAAATAGTTTGTGAATGCTGCCTAGTGGCATGGTTAACACTATAAATTAAAAAAATACTTGAGTTTGAATCTTGTGGTGTATTTTGGAAAGACTTCTGCATGCCTTCCTCATGCTCTTTATGAGTTAAAAGGAGTATAAAATTATGAAAATATACATCATGGACGGATTGCTTGACTGATTGATGTAGTCGATTGTATTGGTTGTGAGAATGAAATGAGTTTAATTTCCTTTCAATTAAAGCATCTTCACAGACTTGAGCTTTAGCCGTTTCAGATTACTTTCAGATCTCCATTGTACTATGTACATCATTATAAATACATGTATTTTTCAGAGGTATACTTTCTTCAAGAAAAGTAGAAGAATGCGTCCTCCAGCTGACCTCGAGAACACCAAGTTTCTACAAGCTTACGTGAATTTCTTGTCCAGATTTGTGTTCTGGTGGGTGAATGAGTTACTCATCAAAGGATTCAAACATCCGCTGTCTTTGAAAGATCTTGGAAAACTGCCGCAAGTAAGATATTGTTTTTTAAAATTTTATTTTATATCATTTAGATAAGACTAGACAAGACTATCATATTAGTTTTGTGCTCTACAGCTGTGACACATGGGCGTTAACAAAAGTTTTGGGCATATTATATTCAATTAAAATTTAGACTGACTCTATTATATATGAAATATAATGAAATCCCTCTCTCAATTCAAATTCTACCAGCTGGATAGAGCCTTTTCAGACATATATTGAGATGAAGTCAAGAAATTCCTGGAAACAAAGGAATTCCATATATTTATACCACCAACACTTCAAGACAATTTTCTCCTATTTTTTTTCGCTTTTATTCATTGTCTATACTGGGGTTTACTTAATAATTCCCAGTCTCTTATTATGATTTATTAATACCCTTGCGTCATATCTATCTTTACTCACTAGTTGTTTTGCCTATCACAGCTGTTACAGTCACACAGTATTCTATTTTACTATATTGAATTACTATTTTTATAAATATATTACTATCGTTGATTACTATTGTTTCGATGTTAGTGGGGGGCGAAGAAAAAAAAGATCGCTTCATCCAAAGTTTGTTCTAACCTTAGTACTTGATATTATTGTATAATTGTATGTGATTTTTGTTCCAATATGTCTGGTTTTTGACTCCTGAGGGTCCCAATTACAGAGGTTCCATTGTATTATTATTTAAGTATCATTTTATTGTTTCCTTCTTGTATTGCTCATTATATTATATTTTATCCTTTTTCTTTTCTTTTTTTCTCTTCTTAGAGTGAACGATCTTCAAGAATGTACAAACAAGTTCAGACAATTTTTGATGAGGAAAAGGTATGTGATCATCTCCTATTTGCCAGTCATCTCTTTTACTATATTTTATACTATATTGCATTATGAATAAAATGAGAAAATAACGCTAAAGAAAAACCCATCAAGAAGTAAATATGTTCAACAATGCTCTTTAAGCAAAAAAAAAAAAAATCCAACAAACAAAGCAAAACAAAATAAAAAACAGACAAAAAGAAACAAGTTGAAAATAATTCCTTATTATTGTCGGTATTAATTTTTTAAATGACCACAATATAACAAAAATTAACTTTCGGTTAATTTTGTGACAATAATTGATGCAATGCATGAACAGTCTACAGTAGTATTGAGCTAGTTGAGTCTGTTGGAATATTGCATGAAGAAAAGCAACAATAAATAGATATAACAACTAATAACTAGCTCAATATATTACTGGTATACATTTTGGATAGTTAATCAAATATAACAAAGACATGAAGCTGAAAATTGGCTACACAAAATTCAAATATAGCTGTTATATCAAAAGGAAAAGGTTTTGTGTGGGACTTTATTGATTTTAAGTTAGGATCAATAATTTTTTTTGTTATTTACTCTCTGGGAGAAATGTTGTGGCCGTGGTTAGACTATTCACTGTTAATATTGAGTAGTGCAAATATGGATTTTTTTCTTTATTTCTTCCTTCTGACTTGATGGAACAATGTCACATTTCAATTGTATGTTTTGTATACAAAATGATGAATTAATTCAATTCAATCAATTGACGAAAATATATGGAAATGCTATTAGTCTTATTAGTAATATAACTCCATCTTCTAATTTAATTGTCTGTTTAGTCTAATTAATTAATTTTATTGTATCCATTGTGGGGCTAATCTTTTATCTTTGATATTTTGCATAAATATAATATAGATATTCAGTAAAGATGCATGTTTTTATCAGTTAGCTATTCATACTTCCTTTTCTCTTTTCTCTTTTTAATTTTGTTTTCTTTCTTTCTTACTTCTAACTTGATGGAACAATATAATATTTCTATTGTATGCTTTGTATACAAAATAACGAATAAATTCAATTCAATTTAATCAATTTACAAATACATATGGAAATACTATCAGTCAAATTAAATAAAAATCCCATATTCTAATTTAATTGTCTGTATAGTCTAATTAATTCATTTTATTATATACATTGTGGAGCTTACCTTTTATCTTTAACATTTTGCATAAATATAATATAGATATAAGATGCATGTTTTTTTTTTCAGTAAGCTATTCATAGTTCCTTTTCTCTTTTTGATTTGGGTTTCTATATTTCTTACTTCATACTTGTTGGAAAAATATCACATTTTTATTGTATGCTTTGTATATTTAATTACAAATAAATTGAATTCAATCAATTTAATCAATTTATGGAAGCAAGGGAATACTCTTACTCTATTTTTTTTTTAAATATGTTTCAAATTCTAATTTAATTTTTCTTTATAGACTATATTAATTCATTTTATTGTATCCATTACAGCGGTAATCTTTTATCTTTAATATTATGCATAAATATATAGACACACAGTAGAGCTACATATTTACATCAGATAACTCTTCATGGTTGATTTAAAGAAAATATCATTGCTAAGTACATAAAGGTATATTTACAGTGCTGAATGCATAATGAAGATAAAATTTACAATTACTTTATCTTTTTTCCTCTTCTTTTTCTCTGTTTCTTCTTCTTTTCAGTAACCATGTGACTCAATTTATTGAGTATTACTGTTTACATGGGTGTACTAAAGTATAGATGAGATTATCAATTATGATTTTACGAGTATTGCAGATTGATTTTTTTCTTATTAACCATTAAAATTGATCAATCAATCTTAATATTAATTTACCACTATTAATCATTCAATAATTGATTTTTGATATTGACCTTTTTCTCCTATATAATCAGTACAAATCAGCGCAAAAAGGAAAACAGCCATCTATGTTTTATGTGTTTCTCAAAGCAACTTGGCCGATGTTGTTGATTGCCGGATGTTATCGCTTGTGCGGAGATTTACTTGCTTTTGTGGGACCACTTTTAATCGAGCAGATCGTTGAATATTCATACTCTTTGCAGGAAGATTCTACTTCTACTAATACTGCTACATCGGCGCCCACTAACCAGACGCAGGTAAAAGATTGGGTATTATTTAATAGTTATAGTGCTCAACTGCTTTTATGAGCTATGTTTTTACTTATTTTGAATTTGGGTAATTTATTTATTAATTTAAACGATCCAGCAGCACTTGGGGCTGTGGCCCTTTGGCTTGAAAATCTGGCAGAGAAACTGCTGGTTTGTTTAAGCTGGTAAGTATTTGTATATAGAGTATTGTCTATAATAGGTTGATCAGGAGCAGAGCATCCAAAAAAAGGTTTTGAACTCAGTATTATGTAAAATTAGCTGTAGTATTTAGTTTCTGTAATAATTCTCATGGGCATAAACCAATATATGAATAATTGATTTTGAATTTTAAAAATTTGATTACGTTGCATGAATTTGAAGTTATCGTTCGTTCAGCAAAGATGTAAAAATATTAACATATCACTAAGAGCAAAAGTCGTTTTGAAATCATTATATATTTATCAGGCTACATCAAAGTGTATGAATTATTATTCCAAATTGTATTTCCTCTATGAAATATACCTTGAATTTTTTAATAGAATATTTAGTAGATCGATATAGATACTATATATATATATATGAATTCTTTTTCAATTAAAAAAAAAAATTCTACCATTTATAATTTGACTAAAATGTTTAATTTTATAAGGATATATTTAAATATTTAATTTTATGATATGCATTTATTTTTATTTTTTGTTACTCATATGTTGTTATATCAACAATGTAAAAAAATAATTTTTTATCTTTTATCATTTGCAGTTTGAATTTGTAACAGTCGACAGATTCATTCAAAATGGATATGTGTTGTCTATCATCTTGTTACTTGCTTCAGTACTTCAACATACGTTCCTCCAAAACCACCACTTTCTAGTCATACGAGAGGGCATACGTATGCGGACTGCTGTGCAGGTTCGTCTATCAATCATTTCTTAACAATAAATAAAATGAGAATGAGTGTGCTAATAGCGCAGTTGGATCGCCAAGGCGAAAGTCCCTAATTTGATTTCCACTCTTAACTTCTTGTGTTTATATTTTCTCGGGAAAAATAAATTTGGGTTGATTACCTTTCTGAAATCTATGAGTACCTGACTATTAGGGCAACTATCATGAAAAAGCAAGAATGTAATGTGCATTTAGAGTTTCACGAGGTGATAAGTGTGCTTTATAAATATATTATATAATTTAATGTATTTTTCTTACTATGGGACCTTCAGGAATATTTATAAAATCGACTCCATTTATAAAGACGTTATATTATTGTAAATTTAAGTTAGGGTATGATTGTTATCATTCATAAATATACCTACTTAGTATTTAGAGATTAATATTATTATGCTCACTAACTATGGAAATATGACCTGAAAAAGGCATTTAACTCAGAATAGTTCATGTCAATTCTATTCATTTTTCAGACCATGGTGTACAGCAAAGCCCTACGACTGTCAAATTTGGTTCTGAGCAACGGAACAACCACCATCGGCCAAATCATGAATCACATGTCCATCGACTCTACCTTCATCATGTATTTCTTCTTCTTCGTACACTACATGTGGGCTTCTCCCATTCAGGTTTGACAAAATGTTTTGATTTGTATTAAAACTTAGGCATTTGGTCTGCATCAGATAATGCTACGTTTTTTTAACTCATTCCACACGGATTTACTGATGGGTTTTAATGTATGATATTTTATCAAAGTATAGAGCGGAAATTGACAAAGATTTGCTACCCAAGGAAAAAAATTAAATTGAATGGAGAAGGGAATTGAATCCGGGTCCTTACCCATTGCCGGAAGTCAAAAACATGGCACACTACCAACTGAGCTATCCATTTCTATTCTTGTAATCCTGTGACTTACTTGACTTATCATCATGACTTGTCCCAGTTGGTCAAGTGTGTCGCTTGGGCTGCTTTGAGTATTCATAATGTATATACTTTACAATATTGTTTTTCTTGTGCGAGGGATATCATGTCATATAGGTTGTGTATTTATTTGCATTTATTTAGACGATTGATATGCAGCACTTTAATATGTATATTTTTTTTGTTTTACTTATTTTCTTCAATTCAGATTATCATATCCCTGTTGATCATGTACCACAAGCTTGGGTTTGCAGCTCTCATTGGTGGAATGTTTGTCATTTTGGCTGCCCCTGTTATGTACCTCCTTGGTTTTGGCATCGCAAAGACTCAGAAAAAAGTCCTCGTAAGTTTACGCTTAATTATAAAACCTGGCATTTTCTTAGCTTTATTGTTTTTCTTCATCTTTTTCTTCTCCTTTCTTTTTTCTTCTATTCCTTCTTTTAGTTAGAATTATTATTATTCAAAGTGTTTATTTCTTAAGCAGAAATAACGCTCTGCACGCTTTGCAAGGCTGGCATTATTTCTGGGGATTCTCTTAATAGGCTTATACAACTTATCTATCTAGACTGGACCTCTCCACCTTAGGGTATGTATAGGTACATAGGTGCCTAGACCTCTTATAAACCTGATAGGCTAGTATGAATTGTATCGTGTAAGCAAAGCGTTGGCTAGCTAGCCTAAGTATATGATCTTAGCCTATATAGAGGATTTTATAATTTCTTGTTTTCTTTTTATATTTTTCTTTCATTTCTTTTTCTTTCTTTTATTATTGGATGGAATGGGTCAAACTGAAGTACCCTAGGATTCACGCATTCCTACTGACTTCTTATCATATATCTATAAGTAGTTTATAAATCTATGTTTCTAATATTCCTATAAGCTATTTTTAGCAACTGTCAGAAATAACCTCCAGTCTTATTTAGGCTATAGGGTTATATGATTGCTATACTCTTTTTAATTCCAGTTCTACTCAGACAAACGTATCAAGAAGATAACAGAGATGGTCCAGGGCATGAAAGTGATTAAACTGCTGGCATGGGAGAAAGGCGTGTTGCATTCCATCCTAGATGTCCGCAAGCTGGAAATGTTCAGACTTTTTCTCAACACCATCGTAAAGGCGCTCATGGGTAATAAGTTTGAATAATTATCTTTTTTAATCGATGATGATTATGATGATGATTTTTTGTCTTATTTTTCATTCCTTTTGTGTCTCTCTACTCTACAATCTTTTTTTTTATTTGTTGTTTTGGTTTTGTTTTAAAGTCATTTTTAAATGATTTTGTTGTTTTTAAACTTTATCTTTCCAACCACTACCCAATTCCTTAAAGAGTCAGATATTATGCTGGATTCAACTTTGATAATAATAATAATAATAGTGATGGTAATAGTAATGATAGTAATAGCAATGCGCCTCTGCATTTTCAATATGTATAGATGCAAGTTATGATTTTCCTGTAAAAAAAAAATGCAAGCCATTGAGATTAAAATCGAGCTCATGACCTTCTCCATGATAGCCAGATATCTTATCAACTGATCTTGCTTCTTCTTCTTTCAATTTTATCAACTGACTCAATTGTGCTTGAGTGTTACTGTTGACTGGGTAGGAATATTTCAAATTTTGTTGGATGGCGGCTTTTAACAGCTTGCTTTTTGCGATTTAAAACCACTAAGGTATTTTTAATGTGCTTAGATGTAAACACAGGGTCTTCTAGTTTTTCATCCATATCCGAGCGTACTAGATGTCAGATCCTACCTACCCTACAATCAGGGGTGTGAAAAATGCTGAACAAATAGTTGTGTTCACCTGGATTCGAACCCGGTTTGTTAGATTCAGAGGCAGACATTGTTACGACTGTACCACTGAGCCCATATGCACACATTCCATTCAATCTCTTTTGTTATAATTTTTGTTTCATTTGTTTGCATGTTTGTTTATTATTCCAGGATTTGTCGGTGTGACTGCCCCTCTTGTTGGTGCTCTTCTGGTAAGTAACCACTCAATTTAATTCTCTTTTCTTTATCGCCTTCCGCCACCATCATCAATAGAAGAAGTAGCCTCGGCATTACTCAATATGTCTGATGTTATTTGCTTCCATGTTCTTCTGTTTTGCGCGATTCGTGATAGTTCACTCAGATCCTTTGCTGAATGGAGAGTTAAACCAAGAGTCGTTTTTTTTAGGTCTGCATTCAAGGTGTCGGGTAAAGTTGTCAAAGATCGTTTGCTTGGTACATTGAAATAGAATGCCATGGCTTTATTGGCTCATGTATCCAAAGATTTCCCATCGGGCCTCTAATATTTGAATGGAGAGTGGTCTTTCTTGACATTTTGAATTTGATGAAATGTTTGTGATGACTGCTGGATATCTTATCCCCAACACCGTTCTGAGATCATTGTTTAATAATTGAATGCTCTTCGTTCTTGTTTGGATAATCTATTTTTGTAAATTTTGATAGGCAATACCTCAAAAAAATTATATTCCCGATATTTTGACTGAGACATTTTCAAATGATAAACTATTAAATTGGTTTTGGTTCCAAATTGAAATAATCCTAGACTATGTTGATACCATCCAAAGGAAAAGCCACCGTTGAGAGAAAGGGTGTGAGATCTCAATTGGAACTAGACAGAAGACAAACACATTTACAAATAATACCTTCTTCAAGCATTGAAAGGACAAATGTAAACAAGATAGATGAAAGAGACAGACAATTACTAAAAGATGGTGGAATAAAGATGGTGGAATATTATTCCACCATCTGTTAGTTCTTGTTTGTCTCTTTCATCTATCTTGTTTGTCCTTTCAATGCTTGAAGAAGTTATTTTACCGAAACGTTCTTTGTAACAGTGTTTGTCTTCTGTCTAGTTCCAGTTGAGATCTCACACCCTTTTTCTTCCTAGTTTTATAACGGTGGCGTTTCCTTTGGATGGTATCAACATAATCTAGGATCTCACATCCTTTTTCTTCCCCATGTTAATACCAATAACTCAGAATATTTGAAATGTACTTTGTGTACAAACTTATTGTGTCTTTTCACATTTGTAGTTGTAATTGTTTTGTTTGCCTTTCTGCAGATATTTGTTCTGTATTAATGCTGTATTACCTTATTTTAACTCTCCGTTCTCATAGCAGCATGTATATTTTTTATCATCATTGACTTATATCCAATTTTTTGTAATTGTCTTGTATGTGTTACTCTAGACATTTGTGCTATACCCTGTGTTTGAAGAGAAGCCATTGACTGCTGGATCTGCCATGGCTGTCTTGGCATTGCTCAACCTTCTTCAAGGACCTTTACATGTAAGAAGTTTTTTCTTTTATTTCTTATTTATATTTTTCTATTTCTTTATCTTCTTCTTCTTCTTCTTCTTCTTCTTCTTCTTCTTCTTCTTCTTCTTTTTCTTCTTCTTCTTCTTCTTCTTCTTCTTCTTCTTTTTCTGTTCTTCTTTTTTTCTACTTTTTCTTATTTAATTGTTTTAGCATTGGACCTCTTATTAGTTTTTTAAAGCAATTTTCTAAAGGAATGTGATATAATTTTTTTTTTTTTTTTGCTTCTTGTCAAGTAATCCAAGGTCTTCATTTTACTATCCGCTTTCATATTTTATGAAAATAATGCCATGAATATATTATGTTGTTTTATCTCTTATCGATAACAATTAGATGTTTCCATTTATAAATTTAATTTTTCTTTTGTATGTGTGTGTGTTGTTTCTCTCTCCAAATAATCATTAGATCAAGACCGCATTGCTGTGGATGTGATGTCATATTTATTTATTTATTTATTTGTTTGTTGTTTCTTTTCAATGACTTCTAGATCCTGTATACTCTCAGCATCCATTTAAAAAAATGCCTATAAATTTTTGTATCGTTTCAACCATCACTAGTTCTAGACTACACTATTCAGTTCCACTTTATAAGTATATATTTTTTCTCTATCTGTTCAATTAACACTATAAAACTGATTGTCATATTAAATTGAATTAAATTGAAGTGAAAATTTATATAGCGCTATCCCTTTTATTTTTAAATACTCAAAGCGCTTTACAAAGAGGTCTCCGACAGGCCTGTTCATTCCAATACCATCTCGACTCCTAGGAGAGCATTTGGATGAGCTGCCTGAAAGTTGTGTCAGTCTAGCATTCTGGCAATATCCTTCTCTGCCTATAGCCGGATACTCATTACACCTGAGTAAGGTGAGGAAATATGTGTAAAAAAAACCTTTCCCAATGATTTAACTCTGCGCCGCCGATATGCGAATTTGAACCAGTGACCTCTCGATCACTAGCTGAGTGCCTAACACTAGACCACAGAGCCACTATTCCTTTTTTTTAATTTCTTTCTTTAATTACAACTAGATCTTGACTGTATAGTGGATGTGATATCATACATTTATTGTTTCTTTTCAATTCACCACCAAATCTTGGCTATCTTCTCACCTTCCATTACAAAAGAATAACTTTGTACATCTTATTCTATTTTTGTGTTGCGTTTTTTCAATTTACCCCCAGATCCTGACTATACTGTCAGCTTCCGTTGCCAATGCAGGAGTGAGTGTGAAGAGGTTACTTCCCTTTCTTCTAGCCGAAGAAGTAGGTCAATGTAACGACTCACTTCACAGTTTTTCAAAGTCATGTAGCATCGGTCTCGACTCTGTTGGTCGTTCAGGACATGGAGTGGTGTGTACATTTTTTATCATATTAATTTTGTCTTCTTTTTTTGTTGTTTTGTCTTTAAATATTGTATCTTGTTTTTCTTTTGGCTTTCCTTTTTTTTCATTCATTGAATCTGAGGGGAATCCTAGGCATCTTAGTAAGAGCACCACCTTCAGCGCATTTTTCATTGGCGGCGTGGTTAGCTCAGTTGGTAGAGGCGTCAAACTGCTGTGGCTGCTACAGCAATGAACCCGATTTGATTCCCGCTCGCTACTGCAGTTTTTCCTTGAGCAAGAAAATTTGCGTTGATTGCCTCACTGAACTCTGGTGAAATAGAGTACCTTGCCGTTAAGACAGCTGTCTTTTCTGAAAAACAATTGTAACATGCCTAACAGGCGAAATTCTCTTCATCGTTAAATGTTTGCTATTGGCTGGGGGAGTAAATGAGATGTAAAAACACCTTGAGAGTTTGGTGATAAGTTTGCTATATAAGAACAATCTTTTCTTTCTTCCTTCTTCTGAAGTTAATCTTTTTCACCCAGCAATGAATGAGAAGCTGATTTTCCCATCCTGAGAGGAAATCAAATAAGCTTAGAAAACTAAGCTTCCTGCTTAGTAAAATAAGGGCATTTTTCCTGTCTCTCTAATGCTTGTAGAGGATAGAATCAACATTCTTTCTGAAAAGTTTTGGATTGCAGATCAATGGACCTTGGATTGTAAATTTTCTTCACAAAAAGTCACAGTTAAAACTTGAACAAGATTATTTATACTGATAGCGTAAGTTGTCGGTACTTGGCATATAATTATGAATAGTAATTTAATATTAATTCTTATTTTCTATGTATTCCAGATTGAGCAAGTAGATTCTGTCGTCTCTATGGATGGGAAAGTACCGACCTTTGAACTGCAGAGCATGGAGAACAAATCGTGCAGAAGTAGCATCTGCTCCAACTCGAGTACCAAAATGCCCTTGACCCCTACTCACTCGCGACACGGAAGTGGAGAATCGAGCGTAAAGAGTTCTGCGCCCTTGGCCGAGAGTCTTGGCCGTTCAGGTAGTCTTTTGTCTGACCCTCAAAGAAGGACAAACCTTTGCCGAAATGCGGCAAGCTCGGAACTTCTGGACGTTAGAACGAATATAAATTTATTGAGAAAGTCTAGCGCCCCTGCTCTTGCAGTGTCTGAATTGACAGGTAGGTGAAAAACGCTTGTAGCATGACGGTAGTTTGTAGCAGTAGTTATCACCCACCCACTCACCAAAAACAGTGCTGTCTGCAAATTGTGTTGTATCCTGTATACATATACTCTCCTATACTAAAAAGTGCAAGTGTTGGTATGTATTGTATTATAATTATTGTTGTTTTCATTGTTGACTGAAAGCTAAAAATGACTATGCAAGGCAACCATACTTCTTATTTGAAAACGAATATTTTAGATATAAAATACCCAGCAACGATGGAATGTGTGCAGTGAAGTCGACTCAAAATTCATTTGTTTTTTATAAACAATAATTTGGATAATAATTTTTGGAGTAGACGTTTTCCTCCTTCATCTTGAAAATGAGATATAGCATCATGCTTATGATAAACTTTTCCTCTGTGCCCGAAAAGTTTATCTCAAAAACATGTTTCTCTCTCATCTTCAAAAATATACCATTAAACTTTGTTTACGATAAACTTTTCCCTGTGCTCGAGGAAGTTTATCTTAAGCGTGTTCAACTTTATATCCTAGTCTTGGCATTTTTGATAGACTCACTGTAACATTATTGAGTTTTGTTGATGTGGGTGAGGTGGGGAGGGGATTCAATCTCAAAAATCATTAAATAAATTAAGAAAGTTTTTTTTTTCAATCTCAAAAATCTGGAAAATAAAGAAAATGAAAATATAATGTGTATACATTTGAGCCTAATCAAAACAAATTTGCTTTAAATAAACAATTAGGTGCTTGAGATAAAAAAAAGTTCTGGTTTTATTTCTTGAGTCATTTCTCCCACATAAGAAAATGAGATATAATTCCATGCTTACGATATACTTTTTCTCTGTGCCCGAGGAATTTTTATCTCAAAAGCATGTTCCACTTTATATCTTTTAAAATTAAAATATGTTTTTGCTGAAGATTAACTTTTGTCTCAGTACCCTTAAAGTTTATTTTAAGCATACGCTACCTTTTTATCCTTGTCTTGGCTTTTTTCATAGACTTACTTTTGGGGATATTATACTGAGGGTTGTTTTGATTGTTTTTCGTTTTTTTTTTAATTCTGAAATAGTCGAATCACTGTAAATCCATTTTATTGCAAAAATCTAGCAACATGAATTTTTAGCATAGTCATCTCTAGCAGTCAGTCCATCATGTTGTATACAACCCTGTACAAATTCCTTGTTCTCGTGTTTACTATTCCGTTATTCATTTGGAGCTCAAATGTTTTCATTTGGTTCTACTGATTATCTCTTTATTGCTCTTATGTAGAGTGTAACCTCTCGATGATCACATCTGGTATATATTTTGCTGTGAACCCGAGTTTATTTTTCTCCACATATCATTAGCAATGTAAACTCTAGAATAATGACACTGCTTAAGTAGCAACACAACTCTTTCAGCACAGGCTTCTGCTGCTATTTTGAGGTTTCGCTGTGTTTTTATATTCATACTTGATTACTTGTGAAAATTCATCAGTCCCATTAAAAACGAGAGAATATCTACAGGACTGTATTATCTAACTCTTCTAAACTTGAAGTATAAAATATTTTTTTGTATTGCATCATTTAAATATTTATCAACCTCTATGTCAAATTGTATCTCCTAATGATTCTGTTGTTTTGTGTTAGTGTGTATACATGTATAAGTAGGCGTCTCTAATGTAAATCTTGTATTTCTTCATTTTTTTCTGACACTTTGTATTTTAAAAGTCCCATCTAACCAAATATGTGCTCTAATTTGAATCCCTCACTATTTGAAATTCATCCTACCCATATTTATGTGTGATACAGTGTTTGGGGGTATTAATATAGGAAAAAAGGTAGTAATGTGCTCTACATAAAGGCAGCAAAGACATAAATGAACGTTTCAGCGTAAACTTTCTGCAGCAGACAGATAAAACAAACATATAGATAAAAGAGGACAGCTCGAAATGAGGTTAGGGCCCTATCCTAATCTCTTTATGTCTGTTTAATCTGTCTGCTTAGGAAAGTTTATACTGAAATGTTCATTTATCTTTTTCTTTTCTTTTTTATGTAGAGCGCATTACATCCATTTTCTGTATTTATATTCTTTTATCTGACTCTGTGGCTGCATATTGATATTTTGTCTAATATTTGGGTGATATAGTTTATTAATTGCCTAATTTATGATTACTGTCATCATTCATACTTTTAACAGGAATATCTCTATAGAAGTCTTACATTCTTTTTGCATATGGTATTTTTACAAAGGCATACATAAGATGATATTTTAACTTTTAAGAGTTAAAAAAAATCTTTACTGCCCTGCAAGTTATGGATGAATCACAGGTATAAGGCTTAGGTAAAATTATATTTACATTTATTATACTTATAATCTATTAAATTAAAGCAGTAAACGGGGAAGAAGAAATTTAAATTTGTTTAATTTATCAGTCCTTTAATAAGTTATTTTCCTGCATGTTTACTTTTTTCAACTTTTTATAATTTGTTTTAAGTACGAGTCTGAGCTACCTATATATAATACTAAATATTATAGTATGGTAAGTAGATTTTGAATTCTGGAAGTCATAAAAAAGGCGATTTTATTTTTCCTGGCATGATATTGAAATATTGAGATTAAATGGTGCATAAGCATTGCTTCAAGGGTAAGTTATATTAAAGGTTATATTTTTTATTATAAGAACAGGAAATGTTAAATTTTGCAGTCGATTCCACTTTTAACAGCTAAGTCATTCGCTACAAGTGAAGTCTACTGTTGTACTAGCACTCGCTAGTTCCCATTGACCTATTTTACTCTCTAGACCCAGCTCTTAGCAAGGATGAATCCAGCCATTAATGGATATGATGGCTCTGGCGGGTCATGCAAGCCTAGTGGTCTATTCCTATACCACTTAATATGGCGAAAAGTACTCATTAGCATATGCCTATACCACTTAACAATGTGGCGTAAGGTGCTCATAAGCCTTTACCTAGACCACTTAACAATATGGTGTAAGGTACTCATAAGCCTATACCTAGACCACTTAACAATATGGCGTAAAGTACTCATAAGCCTATACCTATGCTATTTAAAAACACCCATAAGAATCTTCAGTACTTTAGCTCTCCTGCATTGGAGTACTTGGTCTAAAGAGTATATACGTCAATGTTTGTTTCTCTCTAATTCTATACATTTTTATATGTTTTCTGAATGGAAGCTAGAATAATGATTTA
>JAUEKR010012231.1:0-11277 GCA_031762895.1 Corambe burchi
CATACACCAAAGAAGAAGAAAGAAGTTACAATACCTCGTAATTAATTGTGCGATTACTTTCAACCTTTGCAATAACCTAAAACCCTCATGATATTAATTATCTATTATTTCCATCTGTCTCCATCTGAGATTACAGTACTACAGAGTATACTACTAGCAACTACTATTATTTTGGATAGCGGGCTATAATTTGCAGTAGGAAAAACTAACGAAGCACTTTTGACCTCTAACATTTAACCTCTGCCAGGACCCAAGTAACGTTCAGCGGTCCGGTCACCGAAACTACTGCCGTATAATATAGATATGGCCTAATACTGCTATTACTTTATGATAATAGGGTACGTCGCTCTGGATTCTAATCTGTATTAGTCCCACAAAGGAGAAATTCAGTTGAGCCATGTATAAAAATAATTCAATAATATTGCAAACAATAATATGTATCAAAATATATACACCATAAGCACTGATATAACAAAATAAGATAATATACAATGGTAGTGATATATAATAATGCATGATATTATACAGATAGATAAGTAAAATGTTCAGGCATAAGAGGAAGTAAAGGCTGATAATTAATTATAAAAAGCATAATAATATGCGAATAAGAAGAATACAATATAATTTAAGATGCTTAGGCCTACACTACTGTGAAAACTACAAGAATATAGACATAATAATTACGCAATTTTTAAAATAATATAAAGTAAACTTTCAGTAAATGACACCTGAATTAACAATGGTGTATAACGAGTGTGCTTAGAATTGAAAAGTATGCAAGCATATCATTTTGTTTAAGATTGATATTCTAACAAGTTGCAGACAATTGGAAATAATCCAGTTTCAATATGATCACGCACTAATAAGCTACTCCGCTATGGATTACATAATGAACTGACCTCACGCTTAACCTTAGCAACTGTAACGAGTTGACCGCAGATTTTGCTTTTACAATCGTCCGGTTACGTCTCTTTCGGTTGTTTCTTTTTTTTGTTGTTGGGTTTGTTTTTTGGGTTATTGTTATTGTTTATTTTCTGTTGAGGGGGAGGTGGCGAAGGCTGCATCCGTTTTGTTTATTTGTTGTCGTTTGTGTTTGTTTGTTTGTTTTTTGGGTGGGGGATTTCGATTGTTCCTTTGTTTGTGTATTTTTTCTTTCGTTATGTTTTCCTCTTTGGTATTGGTAGAAAGGTAGATGACCGAAAAACACGTTTGACTAATGGAAGCTAAGACTGTTAACCTTTTCACCTCAAAACCGTGTGATTCATTTCACGACTTTCACCCCACTGTTTTTTTATGAAACTAAATCATAATGTAAGCATCACTTACACTTTATCTACGTGGTTATGACAAGGCCAAAGGTTCAAATCTCTTCATCTATCTAGAATGATTTTCATCTGAATCAAATAAGTGATGAATGATACTATCATCATGGGCTATCATAACTTCCGTCTGTTTGCAATTTGAACGACACTTATGAAGTAATTATTACTTAGCCCTATACTATTAATAATTGGCTATACAATATAACCTCTCCAATTAGGATCCCTCGGAACACTTGATTTTATCCCGAATATAGGGTTTTCCGATAACTTATAATAGTATACTTAATATTAATTATATACAAAACAATTTGTTGCATGGGATTTCGTGCCGATCAATCATATTTCCATTATTACTGATGGTTCCCAATTATAGAGGTCCCACTGCACTATCGATCCTTCAGCCAATAAAGGTATTTGTCGTATAATTATCAGTGTCAAATTGTATGATATTTTGAATGAAACCACTCAAAAACTGCACTGCAAAAGCAGCTATCAATCTGTATTGTCTATTATTACGGATATAATGTTATACTAAGCTTAATAGAGGCATTCGATCATCTATAACAGCCCATAATCAATTATCAAATACAGAAAAAAAATGTAATATTATGTCATCTAATATGAACAGACAGTTACTCGATATACGAATTAGTTGAATTTTTAATTTCAAAAGAATTATTTTATTAATTCCCTCTCGTTCACCCCCCTCCCGACACACACACTCGCTCTTTCTATCTCTTTTGCTGTCTATCCACCTCTATCTCGATATCCGGTTCTTTCTTTCTCCATCTCTCTCCCTTTTTCCGCGCTCTTTATTTATATTATAGCTTTCTGTACCTGTCTGCGACCGCAAAATTAAATCATACATATTTATTATCATGATTCTTATTCTCTCATCTCAATATAATATGAAGCCTATTTATTATTGACCTCTAATCTGCGTCTTCGCATCTTGTAATAATACCCTATCAGTCTTGACTACCGCATTTATGCCATTTATCAATACTCTCTCTATATATCTCTCTCTATCTATCTATATATCAATTTATCTATCTACCTCTTCCTCTCTGTCTTTTTCTCTATCCCTCACATATATCGATATATCTACCTATGAATATTATTCTCTCTCGAATGATCTCTCCCCCAATGCTATATTCGTCTTCCCCTCTTATTAAATGATACATATTATGATTCTTAATCTCTCTTCTATATTTTTGCTGCCTATTGACCACTTAAATTTGGTCTTCACACATTATATTTTATTAATAAGTTATCAATCTTGACAAAAGCATGTATCGATATCTCATTTCTATCTCTCCTTTCTTAACCGATCCCTTTTATGTATCTATTGATCTTTACACAATCAACAGTAATACTCAAGCACAATTGAGTCAGTTGGCAAAATTGAAAGAAAAAGACCTCTTCCACTCTCTATCCACCTATTTATCCACATTTCGATATCCAGTTCTTTCTTTTTCCTTCGCTCGCTCATTCTCTCTCTTTCTCTCTCCAACCTCTCTCTCTCTCTCTCTCTCTCTCTCTCTCTCTCTTTATCTCTATCTCTATCTCACTCTTTCTCGCTCTCTCCTCTCCCTATCTATATATCTCTTTCTGAAGCCTCCATTCTTCTTCGTTTCCAGTCCATCATTCTTTCGATTTCTGGATGCCATGTTTATTTTTTATTTATTATTTGTTTTTGTTTTTTCTTTGTTGTTTTTTTTTTCTCTCTACATTCCAATCTCTCTTTTATCCGTTGTTCTCATTTGTCACTAACACGTCATCCATCACCCATTTATCACACACGAGTTATCACACCTTGTCAATATTATCCCCAACACCAGTTATCCCCCCTTGTCAATATTATCACCAGATGCATCCCTCACTTGAACCTGATTATCTGTTCGACGCCCTCACGCCACACGATCATCAATAATACTAGAAGTCTAATATCAATATTATATATTATGCATGCTCAGGGTCCTAATACGTTTATACTGCGTGCAGTAACCTTAACTTACTTCTATGCAGAGCATGATGTTTTAGCGACGTAGTTTGTGGTGCGTAAGTAAAAAGGATCGCTACATCTGAAACTCGCCAAAACTGCCGTATTTTGTGTTGATGTATAGAGCATGATCCATGAAAAAACAAAGGATCGCTTCATCATGAAATCGCTACAGCCGAGTTCTTTACAAGTGAGGTCGGCTTATGTAATTATATCCCCGGTAAAATTAGTCCCATGCTCGATATCGAAAGTAAAAAGTTATGTAACACACTTATCACCGAAGTCCACGCGTTTTAAAAATCTGTTTAAATTTCCAACCTCAAACCTAGATAAGTGAAGTCAACTAACACTAATATACTATTAAATATGCCCGGTAAAGTTAGTCCCATGGTCAATATCGAACGTAAAAAGTAGTATAATACACTTATCAACGAAGTCCCCAGCAGGCGTTTAACTAATCATTTTAAATTTCCTGCCTCAAATCTAAATAGACTAGTCATTTTAACTCCTTTTTACCGTCGTGCTATCCGCCTGAGGAAATTCCTACCCTCAGATGTCATTATTGGCACAATGAGTACATAATTACAACTCACTCTGAAGTCACTAGACATGGATGGATGGATTATGCGGGCATAAACAAACACTTGATCGGATGCAATGAGAAAAAGTCACAAATTAAATAAACAGTGTTGTATTTCAGGTCATAAGGTTAGCAAATAGATAGTAAAAAAAGTCAAACAAGGCAAACAGCAGAGTAAATTAATTAAAACAAAGTGAAACTAAAATATAAGGCATTGGCCATTGTGAAACTGTAATTTTTCATGCTTTCGATAACGTGTTTGGTGGATCAGTATAGCCGAAAATAGTAAGGGAAGAAAGTGGTTTTAAAAGGATTTAGAATGAATAACTAGGTTTGAGGTTGGAAAATTAAAACAGATTTGTTCAACGCATTCTGGGGACTTCGGTGATAAGTATAGTGTATAATGTTTTACGTTCGATATCGAGTATTGGACCAACTTTACCGGCCATATTATAATAGTATCAGTCGACTTCCCTTGCAAAAAACTCGGTTGTAGCGATTTCCGGATAGATCGAATATCTGTGTTTTCATGGAAGAGCCTCTATACACCAATAATACAAAATACGACAGTAGTGGCGAATTTCAGATGTAGCGATCTTTTAGCGATTTTTTTACTTACACACCCCCAAACTACATCGCCTTGTCCTAGCACCTGAAACTCTATTGTTGGAACTATATCATTTTTAGTTATAGATTTCTATAGCAATGTTTATCAGCCAAACACTATTTATCAAGAATTGACAATTTTAGAGTTTCAATAAGATACCCTCGTACTCTGTTGTCATCAATGGTACGATGAGTACATAATTACTATTCAAAGCTTAAGCTTTGACCATACTGAATTTGGAAAAAATTCCAGTTTTTCGAAATTTGTTGATTCAGTCAGAATTGCCGCCTATTAAGTAAGGAAAGTGGTCTCTGTGAACACATTCTAAGAGGCCGGAAACTTTGGTGTTTGCGTTTTGGTTTGGTTTATTTTTTTTATTTTTCCAATATAAGTCTAGGCCATTATATAAATGCTATGCTTAGCTGTATAGTAATTTTCCCCTTTCCATTTCCGGTTCCATATAATTTTTTTTCACATTCTACTTTAAGCTACGTATTTGAATCAAAAATGTTTTTAAATAATGCTTGCAACATGCATGCTGAAAGTTTTGTTGTCACTAATGGTACAATGAGTACGCAATTACTACTCACTCTCGCGTCATTAGTCTGGCATCAATGGATTATGCAGGCATAAACAGACACTTGATCGGATGCAAGGTGAAAAAATTCACAAATTAAGTAAATATAGTTTTTTTTTAACTTACAAGGCTAGCAAACAGATAGTAAAAGAAGTCAAATAAAACAATCACATAGTAAACAAGTCACAGGTTGAACACACACACACACACACACACACACACACACAGAGTAAATAAATTTAAACAAAGATGACTAAAGGCTTAGCTTTGACCAATAGTGAATCTGGGAAAATTCTAATTCTCAATACCTTGTTCGATTGTTTACAAGAATTGCTGCATAGTAAAAAAAGGAATATTATGAGCTAAGTATAGCATTGTCCAATCGAACTGACATTTATTCGTATGTGAATTTGTTTCTTTTATTTTTGTTTTTGCATTTTTTTAAACTTTCTATCTGGATTTCCTATACTTTTTTATTTTTATTCTTCTTCTTCTTCTCTCTCTCTTTATTCTTCTTCTTCTTCTTCTCTCTCTCTCTCTCGCTCTCTCTCTATCTCTCTCTTTCTCTATCTCTTACCCACTCTTTCACTTGTTTTCATCAATTTCTCTCTCTATCTATCTATTTCTCTCAACTATCTCTCATTTTATCTCTTACTCTCACTCCCCTTCTCTTCTGTGGAAAAGTTTTACGGACATTTGATCAAAAAAAGTTACCAAAAAAAAAGAAATACTTCAATTTCACCGTGATGACCTCGAACTAATCCTTCCAAAAAGTCAACACGTCTATGGAACTGCTAAGCAAACAAAGAACATTGATTACATTCATTCAAACACAACAGCTGCCAAAAGGGTAGTATTATATGAGATAGAAAAATAAATACAGAGAGATAGATAGATAGATAGAGAGATAGAGATAGAGAGAGAGAAGGAGAGAGAGGGAGAGAGAAGGAGAGGGAGGGAGAGAGAGAGAGAGAGAGGGGAGAGAGAGGAGAAAAAGAGAGAGAAAGAGAGAGAAGGGAGGGGGAGAGAGAGGGAGAGAGAAGGAGAGGGAAAGAGAGAAAGAGAGAAAAAGAGAGAGACAGTGAGAGAGGAAAGTGAGAGAGAGGGAGAGAGAGAATGTGTGAGATAGAAGTTGTTTTGATGGCACTTTATTAATCATTGCGTTTCACTAAGGCAAATACAATTTACGTAATATGCTGTCACAGTGGTTCAGTAGTCCAGTGGTAGTGGTAACGATGCCTAACACCCCATTTCGAATCCTGGATGACTCAAAGCAAGAAATCAACTAAGCAAAACTGATAAATTTGAATTTGAATTCGAAATTTACATTTCTTATCATGGACATTGGCTTATTATGATATTTATATCCAGAAATCGAATTCTATCTGATCTGCGTTTTTCACACCCCTGAAGGTAGGATCTGACATCTAGTCTGCTCGGATACGGACGAAAAACTAGAAGGTCCTGTGTTGACATGTCGTATAAACATTGGGGGTTTTAAACCGCAAAGAGCAGGCTGTTAAACGTTGTAAAATTTGAAACAAAAAAAAAACTCTTACCCCATCAACAACAATACTCAAGCACAATTGAGTCAGTTGGCAAAATTGAAAGAAGTTGAATGAAGAAGTATCTGAGCTGGTAGAACACTGAGGTACGGACTAGGGCTGGGCAGGTACCCGCGGGTATTATATTTAAAGAGGGTACCCGAGTAACGGAGGCGGGTAGCGGATACCCGCTTTAGTGAAAAAATAGTCGATAAGCTATTTTTTAACAAAAATTGGAAGTAATCTAATTTTGATTTACATCACATTTCTCCAGACAAGATTCAATTTCAATTTTCAAATTCACTTTCAATAAATGTCTTTACTTATTCCGTATTGGGGCGACTGACGTTGTTATTTAATTGCTTAATTGATTTGTTGTTTTGTTTGTTTGCACATATAATAGATTCAATTTTGGAATCACCAAATCAAGACTATCGGTATTGTGATCTTTAAAAGGACTCTCAGATATTTTTTTTGTTTTTTGGTGTCATTAGTTAATTATCTTTGTTTCTTACTTCCATTACATTCTATTTATTCCAATAAATAAAAAATAAAAAAAAGAAAAAAAAAAAACAAACAAAAAAAAACAACCCTCCCCTTCATCCCCCCCCCCTCCCAACCAAAAACTAAAAGTTGACAAGATTTCATTCCGCGGGTACCGGGTAATCAGACCACTACTCGGGTATTACCCGGATAATGATTTGGGCGGGTAATCCCAGCGCTACCTAGTACGGACCATAAGGTTAATGTGTCAATTCCCATCCTAGATATCGCGGTTAACTCTATGGCATGATCATTTATATCTATTACTTACATTGTTGGTGCTGAACATTAGGGACGCTATGGTTCTGTAGTCTAAACAAGTGATATATTACTCAAGTGGCACTCAAAAAACGAAGATAAAAACATTGATTTCATATCTTGAGTTATTTTTATACTTATTTTATGTTTACTTAGCTTGGAGAAGACGGTTTTTGAATGTTATTCAAAACACGTCTTCTCCAAGATAAGTATTAACATAATATAAGAATAAAAATAACTTAAGATATTAAATCAATTAAGCAAAACTGGTAGATTTGAAATTGGATTCGAAATTAGATTTTTGTTTTCAAGAACATTGGCATATTATGATATTTATACCCATAAGCTTTTATCAAAATATTCCAATTTTTCATTCTCATTCTTGCCAATTCTCCATTCACTGCATCAACCAGACCATTCACTTTCCATCCTCTGTTGTCTCTACTTTCAAATTATCTTATTTTCTCTCGCCAAACACTCATCACTCCACCCCAGATCTTTATATCCATTCTTTTGGCCTTATTCGACCACTTCCACCAAGTCGATACAATTCCCCTCACTCCTAATAAAGGCTTCATCGCATCATTCTGAAGTCTTGGCCCGTGCAGCACCGCCAAGCTACACCGCTAATTTAATGGTCATCATAATAATAGTCTTATGCTTTCCGACTCTCCCCCCCCCCCCCCCACACACACACACACACGCACACACGCGCACACCTCAATAAGGACTCTTGTGTCATTGAAGTTCCCGATTTAGAGAAAAAAACGGAAAATTAAGGAAGAAGAGGAGAAGAACAAGAAAAAATGAGGAATAGAATAAGAAGGATAAGATGAAGAAAAAAGTAAGAGGAAAGATGAAGGACCCACAGAAGAGTGAAAAGAGGAGAAACAGGAAGGACAAGAAGTATCGATAAAATAAGAGTACAAATAAAAACACAACTGAAGAAGAAACAACGGATAGTTTTTTTGCTGCATCCATTTTCGTTGATTCTTCGTCTTTATTAGTTTGTTCTTTATACTATTTATCAATATTCTTTTCTTCATTTTGTTTATAGATACTGCTGATTAGTTGTTTCGCTTATTATGTTCTTCTTTTTCTGGCTCCTTTTTTGTCATTCTCTTGCAGTTTTTTTTTCGGCCGTCCATGCTATTTTTTGAAAAATATTTCAGTTCTCTTCATTCCTATTTTTGTCTTCTCTCCTTCCACCCTCCCGTCACATCCAATTCCTATCATCCTCCATCCTCTCTTGTCACTGATTCCCTTTTGCCTTATTCGACCACTTCCTCCTAGTTGATATGATTCTCCTCACTCCTAATAAAAGCTTCATCGCAATATCCAAAGTCTAGACCCTGCAACACTGCCAGGCCACACCGCTAATATAATGGTCATCATAATAATAGTGTTATGCTTTCCTACTCTTCCCTTCTCCACATACCCACGAACCTCTAAATATTATAGCTGGACTCTTGTGTTGATGAAGTTTCCGATCCGGAAAGATCTCAAGAAAGGGAGGTCATCAGCATCCATTAGCCATAGTTATGGTGCAGCAGGCTCTTAAATCCACTTCCGGTTTTTAGTAGACTTGACGCCATTTTTGACATTAAGCGACTCATAAGAAGCCCACATCTCATATTGCCGATTGGTTATGATAGCTTGTTTATGCATATGATATAATATACATATTCGTCTTCTTTCAATATATTCTCCTTTTTTATTTCATCACACCTATTCTTTCAGTATGACAACTGTCGACGCACATGCTTATACTATCATTAATTAAATAGTCATAATTGATTATAATAATTTTATAAATGATGTAAGTTTTATAGTGCATCTTTAAATGATTAAGTAGTGCTTTACATTTTAGTTGTCAATGGGGGTGCATTTCAAAGTCGGATAGCACTAAGGTAAATTGAGTTTACATTATGACCTTCTTGATTAAAGATTGGTAATTTGTATGTATTGCAGTTGGTTATCTGAATATGTCAGACACAACAAGTTTATATCTGCATGAAAATAAAAGCTATGGAATAAAGATGACCAATAATTGCATATAATTCAGCTACTCTTGCAAAGTTCATAGTCCAAACCGTAAAGGTGAAATTACCGTTTAAAGTCTTCTTGAATCTTTGCAATTCATATACGCGTAACAATCCATCTTTTCTTGAGATTGAAAGTCATTCCCCGTACATTTTTTTCTCAACCAGAATACTGCCAATTAATTATAGTCTTTGTAAACTGGCGAAATCTTAGAGCAGTGTCCAAGGACGGAAAAAACATTAAATGGCACTAAAAGCGACAACAAAAAAGTTTACGAATATAATAAGTTTTAAATCATAAAAGTCATACACATAGAAATCATACAAGATCAGAGAGATAGAGATATAGAGAGAGAAAGAGAGCTTAGAGTTAAAGTTATAGCGGCCATTGAGGAGAAGTGTAGATTATCTAATGGCAAAAATATCGGTAACGATAATATTTTGGTGACCGAAGAACTACAATATAAAGCAGACATGATACGCATGATATTACATTTGCATTAGCTAATAAATTATTTATCATAGGTGTGATGATTAAATGAGATGGAACATAATATCGTGGCCTCATTAGCTCTAAGCACAACCCTAATAAAAAAGCCACTGTCGAGATATAAAGCTAGGGAAGGAAAAGGGTGTATGTCTTCTGTCTAGTTCCAATTGAGATATTACACCCTTTTTCATCCCTAGCTCTAAAAGCATAGGTTATATGCAGCAAGTTTAAATTCCGGAGTCATAATATTATATTTGCTTCAATAGCTTCAACGTATCAATGGAATGAGATTGTAATTCATATTAATTTATCATATTATATTATACATGTTACCTAAATTAAGAATTAAATATTGTTTTTTTCTTTTGACATGATGAACTAATTCCTGTTTGGAGAAAGCTATTCGAATTTTATGCTTACTTTCGTTTTAATGTCTATCTTAAAACGCAAGCTTGGATATGATACTTTTTTGTTTTCATCAGTTGCTGGCTGTTGCTTTTTTTTTTTACCTTTTCTTCTCTTTTTTTCTCTTTATGTGTATTTATTGTTTCCTTGCATTTTTTTTCTGCCTTTGTTATTTTTTGTTGTTCTGTATATCATATTTCCTTGCATCGAATTGTTTTGCTGTTATTGCTTACTGATTTCGCTGCTGTTGATATTTATTATTATTTGTACTTGTTGCTACTATTGTAACTTTTTGAGGTCAATTTCTACACACATAATCAGGCACTATTCATCATACCAGACACTGCAATTTATAAAGCGTGAAAGAGTACTGTGGAACCTCGCTAATTGGGACACATCGGTGGGTTAAGAAATCGTTCCGATTATCAGGGTTAACAGATTGTTAGAGAGATTAAATCAACTAAAATATACTATAGCAACTTGTTGCCGAGTAATTTCTGCCGGGTTTTGCCGGATTGTTCCGATTCCTGAGATTCCCAATTACAGATGATCAATTGTATCACTATACCGAAACAGTGCATTATCTGATTCTGTTATTCTAAGCTCATCTTTATTCAATAGTTAATGTCTTGTTCCTAATGTAGCATAGCATTGTTACTGCTGCCACTCTTAAACTTTTAAAATTCCTACCCAGTCAACAGCAATACTCAAGCACAATTGAGTCAGTTGGCAAAATTGAAAGAAGAAGCATATGTACATTATATTCCATAATATTAATCATACATACTATATTATAATACAATGAATGAATAAAGAGTCTGTTACCAGACCGTGTGGCTCTGTGGTCTAGCGGTAAAGGTGCTCGACTCGTAACCGAGAGGTAGGGAGTTCGAATCCGCCTCGCGAC
>JAUEKR010012564.1:0-11265 GCA_031762895.1 Corambe burchi
GAGAGAGAGAGAGAGAGAGAGAGAGAGAGAGAGAGAGAGAGAGAGAGAGAGAGAGAGAGAGAAGAGAGAGAGAGAGAGAGAGAGAAGAGAGAGAAAGAGAAAGGGAGAGAAAGAGAGTGAAAGCGAAAGAGGGAGATAGAGCTGATAAGCAATTGAGATAATAAAGCTAACTGGCAATAAATGAATATATTGGAACCAAAAATTCACATCTATTATATAGTAATACTAATATTCAAGTGTACATACAGTGAACAAATCTGGGTATATCTTGAATAAAATACAAAAAATGCAGAACAAAAATTATAAAAATAATATAATAAGTATGGATTATCTGGAATAATATAAAACTTGAAATAAAAATTGTTACAGCAATAATATTGTCTATGGCATTGAAAACTCAAAAGAGAAATAAAACAACTGTTCAAGAATGTCTGGAATAATTTAAAAAAACACAAACAGTTTGAACAAAAATTTCAACAAATGAAATACAAAAGCTAAGTGGAGACTTACAGCAAAGCTGTGTGCACATAGTCCATAAAATAATAATATACACACATATAAACATTTAAACATAGAATAATTTGCTAGCGGACTAAAGGTTACATTAATGTTTATTAACAAGTTCATTGAAAAAACATGCAACCCTTATTTCTAGATTAGGTCTTCTGATTGAAGAAGAAAGAAAATATGGTTGCTTGTTTTCTTTTTTTTTTTATTAATCAATCAGCAAAACATGTAAAACCAAAGGGCTTTGAAAGTATCACTTAAATAACACAAGTCACTATTCTGCACATTTTTCAATTTATATCTATACACAAATGTAGGCAATCATTGAGTGTAACTGTAATGATATCATTTACTTCTTAGTGGCCAGCATAAATGTGAAAACACAATTTGCAGCTATTGCTTGGAATGATCTGCCGCCAAACATTAGAGAATCACCTTTGATTGACACTTTTAAGACCCGTTTTAAAACATTTTTATTTCCATACTATCACATTGATAGTTCATATAGGTTTTCATACTCCTTAATTATACATGCTATTCATTTAAATAATTACTCTTAATGCATTATACATATATTTACATTACAATTATATGATCCATATGATGAACTAATTTAATGTGATTTTTATTTTTATTAATGTTTATACAATGATGTCCCATACCTAGAGCTTACTCTTCATAGTGAAAATCAAGGGTGTAAGAAATTTCATATTATATTATTATCAATGACACTCAATTTAACTCCTGTTTAACCCTTTGAGCCCGGCGCACCCCAGTCTACTTTGCCCCTATCTCTGGGCTCCCAGTCCGAAAATGCGTATAATCGAGAGGGATCAGATAGTGATAGAAACAAGACAAAACAGAAATGTAGGCAGCAAAATGACAACAGAATGATACTTTTGCCTACCTTTATCATATAAAGAATGTATCTTCTACTCCTCTAAATGTCTCACTCCATCCTGTAGAAAGTGGATCTTCTGATAAAAAGCGTCTCCTCTTTACAGAGGTTGACGGTAGGCCTGATTTTTTGCTCATTTTTACTACAAAACAGCACTCAGAACAGCTGACATGGGCGCAGCCATATGCAATTACCTTTGTCCTAAGTGTACGAACCCGGATGTTGCTCTAAACAACTAATAAACTGTTTGTAGGACTGTTTAGAATGAGGTAAGTCAATTCCCCGGTAAACCGGGGGACAGGGATATAATCAAGTTAGGGTTTCCCCGGTAGACCGGGGGACAGGGCTCAAAGGGTTAAATTGAGTTAAAACACCTAACTAAAGCCCCACACTCAGTAGACTAAGTCAAAATGGTATATAAGTTATGCTGGATTTGTTACTTTGCTAACTGTATATGCATAATATGAAATGATTTTACAATACCTTTGGTGCTTACATCTTTGCTAGCTATAAGCAATGAAAACCTATCAAACCTGCAAGGTGTGTAAGTCCCAGCTACTAAAAAAAACTCTAAGAACAAGAAATGTAATAAAACATCAGGCACTAATTTCACTAATCATTATAAAAAGCCATCATCGTCATCATAATAGCAGTAACAACAATGCATAAAAATATATTATTTACACAATAATGGATCATACACAGTTAAATGTTCATTGCTTCACCACTCATCAGCATCCATGTAAGACAGAGATTATTTCCTGAGCTAAAACAAACACCAAGCAATACACATCAAAGCCTCTAGCTCAAGATTAGATTAATCATGCTGACACCAATCATAAACTACTCCTCTAGCATCTAAACACATTATAATTATAAACATCATGAAATCCATTCATAATAAATCTGGTTTACATTGACACTTGATAGCTGTTTTTTACATGCTTTAATTTGTGATTGTCAGATGAAACGTTCAATTTAGCTCTTTTTATTTTTTTAATATAAGTCAATAAGAAATTGAACAAAACTAAGTTAAAGCTTGAGTAATACTGTTGAATTTTTGACAAATATTACCAATATGACAGCTTTTACCAGCCACATTTTTAAGACTCTGTACCAATGTTAAACCATGTTCAAATGAGAATAATAGATTTATAAATTTTATTAAAAAATTTGGGTCAATATCTTGACAGTTTCATACTCGATATCAGATCCTGTTTATCTTAGGAATAGGAGTGTGACATAGCATTGGACTACCTACTGGGATTTGAACTTCAACAATTTGTCCAAGAGGTAGACCTCATAACAAAGCACAAAACTTGTCAATGGTTATTAAAGGTTGATATCACCGTTTGAATTAAAAAGCCTCTAAATTGCCTTTGGCTATGACTACTGCATTGTACAGAGTGAAAACAAAACAAAAATCGTAGAAATCAATCAAAGGAATAAGAATGTACAAAACTAGACTGAGCACATTTATCATCGTGAACTCATATTATGTTGATGGTTATAATCAAAATTACAGCTAATTCAAGGGCTATCAACCTCTCAAACTAATATTAAGGACCTATCTATGCCCTCAAAATTAGAAGTAAAGGGTAAAAAAAATAAAGGATACAACCACAGTAACGGTTATTGATGATGAGAATGTGGGATGATAAATAGTAATAGCTGCAGTTGCCTTTCATAATGATACAAAAATGCTAATTTAGTGAATAATTATATCTCAAAATATGCTAGAAAAGATGCTAACCAGCTAATGTGAAACTAAAATCAAATACGAGATGATATAACTGGACGTAATATTTTACGTCATGTAATATAGGCAAGCAGTACAAATTGTTGGATGCTATATGTCCACCACCTCCAAAATTTGGGGTTTACAATAAATTTCCAGGATTTCAGCAATTTGGGGCTTAGAATTGAGGATATCCCTAAAATGTCAGTGTAGTTGGCAGTTCTGCAGGTATCCATTGAAGTCTTCAGTGCAGATGTCAATAGGGTACAAAGTGAGCAAATAGACGACTGGCTGTGCTTTCGCTTTCAACCAGATGATTGGACTGAAGCTAAGAAGCGTTGAAAAAAGTTTGGCACATGAAGAGCCATGCCTTGCATTGGTGCATGCATATATAAAGCACATGTGTGGGTGTGTGGATATTAACAATTGTAACAATAACAACAACACTAACAATAATAACAATAACATTCATAATAACAACGATCATTATAATTATACAATGGCATGGGTAATATGGTAGCAATTATGATGGTGCATTATATGCGTCTGCACCCAATGCATTGTGTTGAAAACTACAGTGTAATAACAACAGTATACAGTATTCATCATGGATATTCTGAATTATAACATAATTAATACACTATTTACAAGCATGCATACATTTTACTTATATAGATATATGATTTCTTGAATACATGAAAGAAAGAAAGAAAAATAATAAAAAAAACTTGAGATTCTACCCGCCCGCCCCCACCTCCCCCAATCCACTATCCATCACCTAAAAATACAATTATTCTACGTCAACCAATCCAGGTTATGATTAAAAACACTTCAAAGTTTTGAACCGTCCAATAAATAAGATGGACAGAAAGCAAACTAATTCTGTAATGATTCAATTAAAAGCATGAAATTAGGATACTGTAACTGATATGATATGTTAAGCATGATTGATCAAGCATTCCTAGAGTACAATAATATCATTATAATATGCCAGAAAGTGGACATGGACACACTGTGTTCTGAGCCCATATATAAGAAGAGTTGAATATTAACAGCATCCCTATCACTCCTTTATGGTACTCAACTAAAAGCAATGTTTAATTATACTTGTAACACATGAGACTAGTGTTTGCTGAAACTGATAAAGGGCACCAGTTCAGCAGTTAGCGATGAGCAAAGTAAAGTCAAGACTAGAGAAGATTCATCAACGCCTCATAACCAATACAATACATAACTGGATATTGAATAGACATCATCAAACATTAAACAGAAAGCACTCAATATAAAACCGGCAGTGTCGTAGTCAAAGCTAACTAATGAGATCAACAAGTCCTAACACATTTATTTGATATCACAACACATTGAGAATTTTATCAACTTATGTGTCTAGTCTTGCCCTCCATTGACAAAATATGTACAAACGAACAAAATAGATACAATTCAGGAACAAATATTTGGACGCATCAATGCGGTTCTCAACTATCAAAATTACCAAACATCAATAAAGTCATTTATTTTAACTCAGTTGATCCTAGTGATATCCGACAATGTGATGCTCTATCATCAACAACTAAAATGTTAAGCACTATTGAATCATTCAAAGACCCACTTAAGCAAGCTTCATTGATAATATTACTATAATTAATGTGATATGACCACTGACGTCAACAGTAAAAAGAATAAAGAAGAACATGTGAAGTTTTATGGCTAAACAAGATATATCAATCCGTAATGGTCAACATGAGTAAAAAGACTAATTATCACCTCATAATACACTTGTTCTATGTCTTCTTCCTGAATAAAATGAGATAGAACCAGATTTCTATTTCATAACAAATGATGTTATACCGCGCATAAATTACAACTTCAAAATCTCACTCCAGATAGAATAATTCCATAATTAGTTTGTTGTTTTGCCTTTCTTTTCACAGTAAAGTTAAAAGTTTTAAAGAGTTTTCTCAAAATGAGTAATGCTTGACATAGAACAATTGTGTTCTGAGGTGAAGTAATGTTTATAATCTCGTAAAACATATGCTTTCATATTATAATCATAATCATAAAAATATGTCGCCATTTGTATAGCGCTCCACCCCCACCACCCCCCCCCCATCCCTATGTGTAGGCTCTGAAAGTTTATCAATTATAGTATAGCTGTTTCTTATAAGTATACACATATATAATAATATATAAACTTACATTACTTTCTGAAGTAAAAAAGACAAGAATATGAAGAATTGTAATCCACTAACAAGCTCATACATGCTCACGAATACATTGCCTAGTCTTCATGTATTTTCATGCCACTTTGATTAAATTTATTACCATGTCAAAATACACTGTAACAGCTCATGGCAACATTTAAGAAATAAAACAACCTGTTCAACCCCCACCTCCCTCTTCCCTCAAAGCCAAGGACATGAGCACCATTAATTCAAGTTTAAGTAACACAACAGTCAAACCAACATAACCATATATGTATCAACTTGATAAATGATTTGTATAAGTTACTGTGTAAGCGTAATGAACACACACACACACACATACACAATGAATGATAGATTAAATCGATGAATGGATGAATGGATGGATGGATGGATGGATGGAAGAATATTAATGGATGAATGGATGGATGGATGGATGGATGGATAAGTGGAAGAATATTAATGGATGAATGAATGGATGGATGGATGGATGGATAAGTGGAAGGATATAAATGGATGAATGACTGTATGGATGGATGAATGAGCGGATCAGTAGATGGATGTATTGATAAGTGGATGAATAGATGAAATTGAGACAAAAAGTGAGGCACTGAATGTGGTCTGCATGAATGATTCCATAGAGACAACAAGGTCATGTTACAGAGACAAAAGACAGACAATTCAATTGTTCATGCTGCTTTTGTTCAAATTCAAGTCACTATAGACAAGGAGCATCGTTAAATCATAAAAACAAACCAAGATAATGTTAAAGATAACATCTGTAGGTAAAGACAATGAGAAAGCAACAGAAACGACACAAATCGAATATAGAGACCAAATAGACTAACATCTCACCAAAACAGACTAAAATGAGGGCCTACCGTCTCCGGTACAGAATCACCATGCCAAGGAAGAAGAAAGTCGTTAACGACAAGACAATCTTTGTCCTTATCTTCACTCAATCAGTTGCTTTCTCATGGACTTTAAGGGGGGTTTACGTGATATCACACGATTATCTCTGTTTTACACACACATTTTTCTTAAGATTATTAATTCATGAAATTAGTAGAAATATTAGTATTTTTTAATTATATTGATATATAAACTTGTGTATATATGATAAAACTAGCCATGCTCTATTGTCAATAAAGCTCAAGGATACATCCATATATTTAAAATACATACATATGGCATGTCACAAGTTTATGATAATATATTTACATGCACAAGTATAACTATAGTATTGACAAAGAAATAGAGAGAAAGAGAGATAAAGAGATGAAATAGGTCCAAGAAGGAGAGAAATGAAGAGAGAGAGAGAGAGAGAGAGAGAGAGAGAGAGAGAGAGATGAAGAGATATGAAAAGAGATGTCAGAAAGGGAGTGTAAGAGCATAAGAAAATGCAAGCAGTTAATTGATAGGTGGGAATGTGATGAATGAGAGGAGATTTCATCTGCGGACAAAACATCATTCAATGTCAACATTGCAACAAGACAAGAAAATAAAAGACTAGTCACAACGTGTCTGTATACAAGGTACTTAAAATAAAAGATTTGGAGTCATTGGTGTAATCAATACACATTGTGATGCTTTTCAATTCAAACAAAAATTTATGATAATACCTTATCATTCGACTGAGTTAAGCCCATTTGAATTTGAAGATTTCTCCGCCAATAGCTTTGGAAAAGCTTCTTATTGAGAAATTTGGTGATAAAGGTTACCTAAAAATATACTATCAAAGTAAGGAAATTAAACGTTTAAATAACCAAAAGCGATAGAGAAATATATTTTAGAAGCTCAATCTTGAAGTGATATTGAATTATTGATATTAAATAATAGAAAGAATTGTTATGTTTTATTATAATTTAGTAAAATTTTGATCCATTCCACTAAACTGGCTGACAACGCAATAAGGAAATTTGTACCTTCTGTACAGACACGTCATGAAAGGTCAATTATGGTCATGTCATTATAAGGTATTTGTATCATATCCTCATTGAAACAAGACATATAAACAATATAACATTATATGATAACAATCAGATACAAACATCATTAACATCATCATTAATTTAACTTTGATATGATATAAGTTCTTATAAAACAGATTTAGGTTAAGTTAACTAAATCTCCAATGATATTCAAAATAACATGGCCATAGAAACAGAAATAAAAGAAGTGGAATTCCATCAATTGAACATATGAAATACACAAGAGTTTGTGTATCAATTATCTAACTCAGAACAGATTGCTATCCCCATTAATCTCTCGGTAAAACAAAAATGTCCTTATCAAAGAAAAGAAAAAATGTTATTATATATTAGAGAGAGACAATAATACAATCAAACAAAAAATAAAACCCCATGAGTAGTACAAAGATTGCAATAGCATCTTAAATTATAATTACATAACATTAATATATTATTTCAATCTCACAATTTCTTTTAAATATGATTTGAAATAAATAAATGTCAAATTTTAACTAAAATACAACAAAATAAGGCAAAAAAAATATGAGCCGAAAACAAAAACTGAATTCTTCAATGGATTTCTAGATTTTCAAAATGGAATAATTAAAAAAACAACATATGAAATATAGTATAAAATAATCCAGTCAACAAAAGAAATAAAGAGACGGCATAAATATTTGCTTGTACATAATGGGACGGTGAGTGAAGTCATGGGACTTTTGATCAAAAGTAAAACGTAAACCAACAAGTCAAAGAAATAATAAATAGGTTAATTAAAATCATACTAAATTATATATAAACAAATGAGTAGAAATAGGAGTATTACTAGGAGAGTTACAATTCTAATTTGAAATGAAAAAATCAGTGATTTTAATGAATGTAGTACAACAGATCCTCCCAATGATGACATGATTTGGGATCAAATAGTCAGAGTTGTTATTTGGATGTTCTTTACTAACGAAATAAAGTAAAAAATTAATTTTTGACCGCAGAAAAATGTCGGTATACAGAAGATTTTTTTTCTTATTCAGAGGTGTGTCATTATCAAAAAGGTTGCATTGCAGTAATAGAAGTAGAAATAGTAGAATTAGTAGTAATAATAATAGTAGGTGGGAGGTTAAATCTATGGAATATTTCAAAATACATTTGATCATTTGATCAAAACTAAACATCTGACGATTTCGGGAGAATCTTCAATGTTAAAATCTAAAGCTGGTAGTGAATAATTTTGTATTGTTGAAATGGAAAAACAGAGATTCAATAGTAATTAACTATCTCAAAACAAATGTTCATTAATTTTAAAGCTGAATAGTACTTTTCTAATATATTTCCAAAAATTGTGAAATTCTATACATATATACATAAACATCATGAATAAAATTACACTTTGGTTCATTTCTAGAGGGATATTAAAAAAACATAAAGAAAGAGGATTTCTAAAAGAAAATGGGACTTTTATGCGTAATATAAATAAATATTCAAAATTTGAATGAGCCATAAAGAAAAGAAAAAAAAGGTTATGGGTACTACAGAAATAAATAATAATAATCCAATAAAATAAACATCAATATACATGAACAAAATAAAAACAAAATGTAAAAAAATAAAGTTGAGTAGTAGAGTTATGGAACTGCAGTTGAGTTGAGTGTTAGCACACGCAGAATACGGGACTTAGAAGAGTATAAATGTCAAGTAAATGAAAATAAAATACCATCGAATAAAAGTCAAAAAGTAAGTTTAAATTTAATAAAAAGAACAGAAATGAGATTCATCAGAATTGTAAAATAAAACAAACGGCAAAAATAAATCACAAATAAATAATCAAATGAGTAGTTGAATTGGATTTCCATGATAATAAAATATAAAATAAAATGAGACTCTTTATGGAGTGCAACCCACCCATATTCATGACATCATCTTTGAGGCGAAAAACCCTCATTGTTTTCTTTTAGAACGCAATTGTGAGCAATAACAGATACTTCATTCTTCACCAAAAGAAAATTCTAACGGAACAATTCAAGTCTCAATTATGTTAAAAAAGAAAATAAATTGCTATCAATGGCGCAGTGGTAAAGGAATTTAGAGTAAAACTATGCTTCACATTTTGTTGGAATAAATTGCTCTTAGCGTTTACATCATTATAGTTTCAATACAAAGAATGAAACGTCTAGTGTAGAGACTGAAAAAATTTCAACATGACATATATAAGAATGAGTGAATCACAAAGCAATCTTCAATAGTAGGATTTGATGAGAATAATAACAATATGATGATAAAATGATGAAGAAAATAACAATACGTTGATGAGAATAATGACAACACAATGAGATTAAAGGAATTTAGAGTAAAACTATGCTTCACATTTTGTTGGAATAAATTGCTCTTAGCGTTTACATCATTATAGTTTCAATACAAAGAATGAAACGTCTAGTGTAGAGACTGAAAAAATTTCAACATGACATATATAAGAATGAGTGAATCACAAAGCAATCTTCAATAGTAGGATTTGATGAGAATAATAACAATATGATGATAAAATGATGAAGAAAATAACAATACGTTGATGAGAATAATGACAACACAATGAGATTACGTCCGTGTAAAGGCTTGTTATTGTGATATGGACATGATAGAATCATAAAAATGTTTATCTACCACGGTTCATAAATCGCCAACTTCCAGTTAAGAAAAGCTGGACACTGAATTCAAGTTGATAGATTTTCATTCTCAAAACTCCATCGCAACATTGGAAAAGTTTTATTCTTATGTACAAATATATGAGCATTAAAACTGATTTAACAGTTTTAACAAGAGTTATATTTATATATATACACTATATACTTTTATAATAGGTGGACTTTGGATTATGTTTGCTACAACAAATAACAGCGGTATTAACAAAGCAATTACTTATCTTTAATTTTGACTAACAATATATTATCATTACAACATGTCAATATAATGTAGCACACTCACATAGCTATATATGTAACAATAATAGTCTTCCATTCACTGACAAAGGTGAAAGGCAAGCAACAGAGCCATATATCTGCTTACTTCAACTAATATAACAATCAAACAATGGTTTGAAGACTAATTCTTTTTCAAGATTTTTTCCATCACAGTACCAGTAAAATAATGTAAACGATGGAGCAAAAGAACATCTTATGTCTAGAAACATCATTCTAAAACAACAATTCAAAAGGCAACATCAGTAAACTAGTTTGGCCTAGCTATAGCCATTGTCTCAAGCCATTCTTAGATTTCTACTTTCATTAATTACTACACAGATTTTACACTAATTTGCAGTACAAACTAGATTGCTTTCTTAGTGATAACAGCTCACGTTGAAGCTACTTGCATACAGAACATTCTAGATTACTATCCAAACTTCACCATATTATAAAATTAATCGTAGACCACGCTAAAACTCAGTACAAGTCGTAAAGCTTGTATACCATCCAACTATATTGCTCTGTTCACTTTGCATTGTGAGCAAATAGAGACCAAGTTCCAAAATCGTACAGCTTGCATTGCCAGGGGAGAAGAATGAGTTTCTTTCGTCTAAGAGAGTACCCCATCAACAACAGCAGCAATATATGAGATTCCAGATGCTATGAGTAGAAGGTGAGTACACTGGTCTGGTTTCCCCTCACCAACAAGATTGGAGGCAAGTCGCGTGTGAGTGCATCAATCCAGCACATGTACAGGCCAGCGGAGCAAGTGCTTTTACGTGGCATTGGTAGGGTCCTGGTGTGAGAGAAAGAAGACCATTACGAGAGATGCACATGCATAAGTTTTATGTACAGTTTTAGAAAACAAACAAACATTGAATAAATCATAACTCTGATCAAATCTTCAACGATAGAGAACCCACAAGTGTATGTCATTATTGAGACAGAAATAGTAAAATAAAAAAATAAAAAAAATAAAAATAAAAATTTATATGAA
>JAUEKR010012786.1:0-11263 GCA_031762895.1 Corambe burchi
AATTTTCCCGTTGAATAAAACCGAAACTAACGTCGTAGGCATATTACCCACAATTCCATGACCTTAGGAAGTAACTTGTCTACCCTTACAGAGTATCTATAATGGCGGATTTTTTGACTTACCTTGTGATTTTTCTGGAATTTTTTTTCGATTTTGAGAGATAGAACGTTGTGTCCTTCTTGGGCAGACAAAACAAAAAGGAAGTATCTAAGACGTATATTCCGCATCAATTATGCGCAATTGATGTAAACAAAACGAAATTATGGGTTGGTAAAGACCGAGACCTACCCCTGACGCGAAGCCACTGGGTCGACTCGACCTGAGGGCCATTCACTCTAGTTCCTTCATCCCCTTCATTACATTTGTCTTTTCAGTATTTTTGGTCTTCTTTATCAGGTTTTATTTTTCCTGCCTTTCGTTCTATTCTAATTTCCATCTTTTTTAAAATTTTAAATTTTAAAAATATTCTTTTATATTAACTCTAGACTAGACTCTAGTCTATGTCGGATGATTATTTCCCTGTACCTACTAGACTATATGCCTGAAAATAATGGCATATTATTGTTCATTATTTGGAAATGTATCTAACGTCATTCACTCTCCTACTCCTATCTATTCAACTCTGGTCTTCAAATATGGCATACTCCTACAAAATCATACATATTATACTTTCAATTATGGATATTAGAGTAAGGTAGGTTAATGCTGATGCATACCTCCTTACTTTTTGAGAGCTGGAATGCGTTTGATTTATCCCAGCAACACAGCAGATACACCTAAACACACCTCAACTATTGGAGAGTCGTAAACAAGTGGTTTCAAGAAGAGTCCGGTTTATACTGCCCCCTGGTAAATTTTTTTTAGGCCCTACTTTGATTAGCGAATGCGATTACCAAATAGTTGTGATTTTTCTGGTATCAAATGCGATCAAATTGGTATAGAATGCGATCATTAGTCATTTGAACACCTTAAACACCTTCTGAAAATTAAAAGATCACTCCTTTCTTTCTAATAGATGTTAAAGATCCATTATTTAAATAGACAAAACACTCTACATGCTCCTAACATTGATTGAAATCGATTAACCTTCTTATTATGATTAGCATATCATGGTCAACTACTATGGTTGTAATGTGGCATGGGGAAGGGAATTGGTCAACTATTGATGGTCACAATATAAGAAGCCTGTAATTTCATGTATAAAACAGCACTGTACTAATTTTAATAAGCATAACAATGAAAACCATTTTTAGGGGTAACATATCAAACAATAACAAAAAATTTAATTTAACATAACTCAATTACATTTGGAGCATTGGAAATGATAAAAAGTAGTTGGTGAAGATAATGATGATGATGATAATGATAATTTATTCAATTAATAAGGATGACAAAATAATAACAATGGTAGTGATAAAACATGTGAAATAGCATGGAAGTATTAATTATGAATCTTAGCTTTAATTTAATATATGTATTGAAATTGTTATGGTTCATGATAATTAATTATATTAATGATGATGATGTTGAAAATGACATTATTAATATAAAAATAACAAATACTTTATAGCAATAATTATTTAAAACATAAACACATGTAATAGTAATACATATTATCCAATTTATAGAGCAACATTAGAGGTCTGGGCAAATATATACTTGCTTCTTCCAGTTGTTCTTGCGAGAAGTAAGTGCAGTATTTCATGCATCGTGTGTGCCAACAGGATTCGCAAATGTCGCACTGTACCTAAAGGGTCTCAACATTCCCTTTTCTTTTACACTTACCACAGTGATCATTTATCACTTTTTTGTACGCTTTTTCAACCAACACCTCATCTTCTTTTTCTAACTCCTTTTCCATCTTCTTCTGAACAATGTTGTCACTCTCCGACTCATCCGATTCTTCTTGTCTTCTTATCAACGCATTTCTTTCCTTCTGCTTCTGCAATGCTTCCCTTCTCTCTTTTTTATTCTTCTCCTCTTCTTTCTCTTTCCTTAGTTTGACCTCCTCGATTTACTTCTCGTTTTCTTTTCATTATTTCTTTGTTCTCATTTTTCTTCTTTTATGTGAGAAAGTGTAAATACCTGCAGCCCTGAAGTTTGATTCGGAGTTTTATACAGTGGCACAATTTTTCCAGACTGGTCCAAGCACTTGAGCAAATGCCTCATCCAAATAACATATAATTAAAATAACCTAAGCACCACGTTCACATATTACTAAATAAAATCCATTTTTATATAAGAAATGATTCACTGTACCTAAAGGGTCTCAACATTCCCTTTTCTTTTACACCTACCATAGTGATCATTTATCACTTTTTTGTACGCTTCTTCAACCAACACCTTATCTTCTTCTGATCAATGTTGTCACTCTCCGACTCATCCGATTTTTCTCGTCTTCTTATCAATGCACTTCTTTCCTTCTGCTTCTATAATGCAGAGATCAAACTTCCATCGCTTTGAGTTTGGCATCAGTGAATGAAGGCACAGGATGATATCGGATTTGTCTTGTTTGTTTCCGACTTTTATATGAGAAAGGGTAAATACCCGCAACTGTGAAATTTGATTTGGAGTTTTATACAGTGGTGCAATTTTTCCAGACTGGTCCAAGCACTTGAGCGAATGACTCGTCCAACAGCGTCCCCTGTTTCAGCCATGAATTAACTGTTTTGTTTAGGCATGCGCACTTTTAATTTTTTTAAACTCCATGCACATATGATGGATCAAAAAAAGGCAGGTCTTGGGGTTGTATCAAGTGTGACGCATGGGGTAAAAGACTTTGCTTCGTTATAGTCCTTTTCTGTCATCTATTCAGTCACTCGCCGGCTCTGCAGTGGAGTACTTTCCATGATTGGACTGTCACAGGCAGATATCCCTCTTATGGTTGCTTGAATACCATGACGACACTGTTGTTGTGTGTTAACCAGTTGCCTTATTCGACCATTTATGTCTTTGACAATTGTTTTGCCATTTTTTGTCCTCACACTCACATAATGTCTACCACTCATTGCCTTGGTTAAGTGTTTGCATTATGTACAGTTAAATCATCTGTTCTAGCTATTTTCATCCCTTTTAGCATACACGTCTCTTGAATAGAATCTGCTGTGCTTCTTTGCGCAAGTCCGTACACACTTTGATAGCACGGGGCTAGTTACTACCCGGCTTTACATGCATTGTTTTTTCTGGAATACCAGCAATTCTTTTACAATATTCCTCTTCGGGTACAGCTCTAAATCATTGAGTTGGTTTTTTATCTCAGTTTTCTCTTTTCAACTCCATGTTTTCTTGTTCAAGTGTCTTTAAGTCTTTTCTAAGCTGTTCCATCTCGAGTGGTAATAGTTGTGTGTTGTTTAGTGTCTGTTGTGCAATTGGATCCTGGTCTACATGTTTGTAAAATTGTGTTATGCTAATTTGCTGATGTGGTGTGTGTTGCATTTCTTGTGAGCAGTCTACATTCGGCTGATCTTTCCTTCTCTTCCCCTTACCAATGATTATGAAAAGAATAGAAAATAGACCACTTGATATGTAAATAAATAAATAATAAATAACATATAATTAAAATAACCTAAGCACCACGTTCACATATTAATAGATATAATCCATTGAATATATAAGAATTACATCCTTCGAATAAGTGTAATTAGTTATTTCTATTTAATGAAGACTATTACATTCACACTCCTGTTGTCACCATCTTGCCGGGTCTTCTAATTTCAATCTTTTTGTCTCTATGATCTGCTTCGTTGAGTAAAGATTTCATTGTTGGAGTGGCCTTTTTTGATTTTTCCCTTTCCCTGTGAAACTAGGCACTCAAAGAATATCTTCAATCGACACCGAACATTTGGATTTGTGACGTCAACTGGAGTCTACTCAAATGACGATTTAATTTTGACTGCGACAGACTTAAATCACTTCTCTTGATAAGGCGGCAAAGCATCTGAGAAATCCTTTTCTGCCCTTTCACAATCACCATCAAACTCTTTCAGTGTCTGCATTGTCTCATTCTCTACAGCCATCAGTTTTATTGCCTCCAGTTTGATTGGGCTTTACATAAAAGAGATGACGACAGAAAAACAACTTTTGGTAGAATACTTTCATCAATCATAAAAAGGATGAACTAGATAGATGAGAGAGCCAGACAATAGCTAATAAATGGTGGAATAGTTTGTTATCGTCTGTTTCTCTCGTATAACTCGTTTATCTCTTTTATGCTTGATGAAGGTATTCTACCGAAACGTTAATATCTGTCTTTGTCCTTTTGATATAGAGTTCATTCATACCTTTTTTCTACATTTGTATAAACTTGATACGAAAGCTGCTTACCCTCATTCACAAGTTTCGTCATGCAATACGGTAGCTTGGCTCCATCCTTATGTATGATTACTTTGACGTCCTCCGTGATGAACAAGGGTTTTGCTTTTTAATTTGAATTTGTTCTTTAAGATGTCCTGTTTATCTTGGACACTGTGATTCACACAGCAATGACGAAAGGAGGGGGTTTATCTTGGAACGACTTAAGCTTTGAATGTCTCTCTTAAGCTTTACAAATTATGTGTCTATCAGATTTGGTGGGATTGATTCGATGGTCTCTTTCTTATCCAATTTTGTGGGATTGATTTGGTGATTTCCTTCTATCTCTACCACAACCAAATCATTTTTGTTTTTGCAAAAGAGTTGCTAACGGCGCTCTTGCAGTCTTCACAAATGTCATGACTCCTTATTTCTGGATGGCGTGAACTAGAATTAACTCTTAACCACATCAAATTTCTTCTCTTTGTCATTGTTTTTGTTTTTCATCGGCATGCTCCGCTTTTTAACCGTTCATTATCTTGTCTTGTCTTAATCATGCTGCTATCAATATTGGTCAATTTTTTCATTGACACATCCAATCAGTATCTCTCTCCATACTGTATTAGAACATTCCAACCGCAATGCGTTAAGGATTATATGTTGAAGGCAACTGTATATTTCTTCCTAACACGTTCTGAAGAATCGAGGAACACAGATCAACAACCGGACCTTTTGTATAAATTTTTTCTTCAAAATTTGTACTAATGGTTAAGGACGAAGGTATTGGTGTTGATTGTGATTCACACATCAATGGCAAAAGGAGGGAGGTAACTCTTCCTTGCCTTTTAATTGATAGACCTGAAAACAGATCGCAAAGATCATCAATGCCTCCATCTGATTTTTTTACTTGCCCTTAAATTCTTCACTACTGACCATCTTTGGTGTCCGGAGTATACTTTCATTGTTCTGTTTTTAACCCGCTGGAATAGAAGATTCTTAAAAGATTTAATGCAAGAAATGGGTTTACCAAATATCTCATCATCTGGAGTTTCTTGTTGTCTTAACATTTGGGATGCTTTGATGTGATTTACTTTCGTTCAGCCAAATTCGAGAGCTATTTCCAACAGCGTGTTTAGAAGCTGTCCATTTGATGATCCTTCACAAAGGTATTGGTATTGCTGGTGTTGGTTGTGATTCACACAGCAATGATGAAAGGAGGGGGTAACTTCCATGTCATTAATGGATAGACCTGAAAACAGATCACAAAGATCATCAATGTCTCCATCTTCTAATGAGAGCCTGGCAAACTTAGTGCAAAGCTTTTCCTATTATAGCTTCTATAAGTGCTGCAGAGAACGCAACAGTGAACAGATTCAGGTCTTGTAAACCAGATTGGCAGATCTCATTTGAAACACACATATATAATATACATCATGCACACATATTTGATTATGTAACTGTAATTAATCAATGCTGCTACCTGATTAGTGATTGGTTATTGCACATAATTTCCAGTTTTGTTTATGGTTATATCTCCATTTTTTTTTAAAACACCAGGTCTTGTTTCTCATTTCTCTTACACATTAGTTCTGCTGCTAATTCCTTCTTTGCCAATGTTCCATTAGTTTCATTGCCTCATGGTTTTCTTGACGCTGCAAATGTGAAAAACGGATGTCCACAGATGTATTAAATTCCTTATTCAGTTTCATCGTCCAGGTTTAGAATTAATAATAATATACATTAGTGTATATCTTATCAGCAATTTAATTATACTTCTGGCGTTGCGATCATGCTTTGTAACTCGTTAAAGTAATTGAGAGAAGAAAAAAAGAATAAAGAAATAAGTACTCTCTTTTGGAGAATTTTGTTAAACACACACACACACACACACACATTTATTGCATTATAATTCAATTCAATTCAAATTCATATTCAAATGCTTTATTTTTCCTTTTTGTGAGGAAATTCATTTCAGACATGTAAAAAAATAAACAGTAATGCAACTTACAATATATTATATAAACTACACATCGTATAATAAAGATAGAAAAAAATAGGATTGATATAAAACAACATACATATATGATTACATAATTCCCTGCAAGTGTCTGCAGATTTTGTTGAACTTAACCTGAAGATTCAAGAAACACAGATTAGCAGCTGTATCTTCAATAGTAATCTGTGGAGAAATACTTTCAACTTCTTTGGACATGTTCTCCTCCTTGTCTCAAGAGACAGACTTTCAAAGAGATCACACAGCTCATCAATGGAGTCATCTTCCAATGATAGCTTTGCAAACTTAATGCACAGTTGCTTTGATAGTGAGTCTCTAGGTGCTGCAGAGAACAGAGCAGAGGACAAATTTAGGTATTGCTAACAGCATCTCCTGTTTCAGCAATGAATTGGCAATTTGATTTACTCCATGCACGCTTGATAGATCCAAAAAAAGACAGGTCTAATGGTTGAATCAAGTGTGACGCAGATGACATTTCAAACGAGCGTATAATCATCATACACACATATTTGTATAATGAATTATAATTATGTAACTGCAATCTACTACTTGATTAGCGAGCCACTCGTCATAAACAAAATGTATACTCTGTAGATCAGATTAGCTTAGAGTCCAATACCAGATGTTGTACATTAGGTGTGCCACCGCAAACCACATAATTCACATGCTATATCTACTATTCAATATCTTCTCTTCTCTCATGGAACCCACGACATGCATCTCCACAAATGCTTTCCATAATTTCCATCATTTCGCAATCATCAAAGTCAACCTCTTTCAGTATCTGCATAATCTCTTTCCTTACAACTTTGTCGTCATCATTCTTTCTTTTCCGTTTTCATTTTTTTGTTGTGACTTTTTTTCTTAAGTGCCAGATGTTGTTTCCCATTTTGTCTTCCTCTTTAGTTGTGCTGCCTTTTCCTTCTTTGCCAATTTTTAAATCAGTTTGATTGCCTCTTGGTGTTCTTTACGCTGGAACTCTCTATTCAGGTGTCAGCTAGCTCTACTAGAATATATACATGTTCCTTTGTTAAGGACAAGATTCTGGTATGAAAAAGCAAGGGAGAAAAAGGCTGTCCACTGATGGGTCTACTTTCATCTTTGGAAATTGAATGTTGTTATTATCAAGGTTAATTCCTATAGAGCGTCAGCAAATTTCATCTTTACTCACCCTGAATAATCGAAGAACGCAGTCAACAACCAGGCAATTAATAGAAATTTGATGAGGCAAATCAGAGAGACTACAGCTACTTGTAGTTGGGTGAAGAAAATCGGGTATGTCTCCAGGAGGAGAGTCTGCCAAATCTTGCATTAAGACAGATGCATTCAGTGGTGGTAGTGATGTAGGTATTGGTTTGTCGACATTGTCTGCATCTGAATTGAGATTTCGCTCTCTGAAGGCTTTTTTTGGCTTCATCTTGTTTGCTGCCAAGAATCTTTTAGGTGAGACCAAAAGCATCTCCTGTTTCAGCAATGAATTGGTGATTTTATTTACGCCATGCACGCTTGATGGATAAAAAAAAGGCAGGTCTAGGGGTTGAATTAAGTGTGACACATGGGGTAAAAGACAATAAGATTATCCCTATCTCTTCACTCAACAATAAAGATTTATATGATGCTGTGTGGATGCCATGTCCGTCCACTAAAATAAGCAAGGATTTTATGATGTTTTAGGTAGCTGGCACAAACGAATCCGGAGCTATTTTTATAAATCTCACTAGTAATCCACCCACTATCAGATATCTTCAAGCGAAATTATTGTTTAAGTTAAAGTGCAATCTTTAAAAAAGTATAATGTATTTGTTAGCATTTTTTATTGTTTTAATGTTCTTTTAAAAAAAATTCCGCTTTAACCTTTGCTACGTTTCTTTGCTCCTAGAAATTTTTTCCCCTTGCTTGGACACGACACTTGTTTTAATTTTTAGGGTAGCAAATCTGCTCTTTTCCTCAAATTCTGTTTTGAGACAAATTTCCTCCCTCATTCAACTTTGTCCTGAAAGTTTTCAAGCTTTTTTTATATTGCTTGGAGGCATCCCCCTGACTTTCGAGCGCTAAAGACCTAAAATAATTATAAGATTTGGCAAACATTCTGGTAAGCATCCAGGTAATAGCCATTGGTCTTGGTAATAGAGGTCTAAATCTTGTTGGGTCTTGATACAAGCTCCAATCACCTACTAGGCTTATCTGTTTGAAGCTAATGTAACTTGAATTACCTCAACTAGGCTATGAATAACTATAGTAGAGCATATTCTTCAGGTTCAAGAAATTCATATGGAAATTTATTACACACTTTTTGAATTGAGAAATAATCTGTAGGCAAACATTACAATGGTAGTATAGAACACAATAACTTCACTAACAAAAACAAAACAAAACAAACATTGAAATGAATATTAAAGTGGTTAATAAAACATTAAGCACACACACATGTTAGATATATTATTAGTAGTGCACTTGGTTGGATACAAGTTACGGCAACAAGATCTCCTTTCTTAAAAGGAACATCCATCACTGGTACTACGGAAGGAAGTTCTCTTTCATTCTTTTTCTTATTGCAGGTAATCTTTACTAATGCTGCCAGGGGATCCTTTGATTCCAGTCTGTCCTGCGCTCTATGCTGCTGTCTTATTGCCTTCCCAATTGATTTCAACTTTCTCCATAATACTTTCCTGCTTTTCTTTGATAATCCATTGCAAAATCTCTTCACCAGATCATGTTTTTTTAACATGATTACCAAAGAGTGATGGTGAAGAGATGCTCTAGCTGGCATCCAGTGCTCCAAAGTTTCTCTCTCAGAGAAGTCTGTAAAGGGAAGCAAAATGCACATCTGTCCGATCAAAAATAGAAAATCATTTTGATGAAAAAACACATGTGCTGCCACTTCAAATTGAATCTATTGTTAAGGAGTAGATGTTGAGGGCAACTGCAAATTTCTTCCTAACGATTCTGAAGATTTCAAATAAAGTTTTGAAGAATTTTGCTGACAATAGTGCGACTCAACTTCAGTAATGCTCTCTATGTGATTCCTTGCATTGTCTTTTTTTATTTCTGAAATGATATTGGATGGTATCTTGCCATGTTTATGAGACCTGATGAGCTCTGTCTTTTTGTCCATTTTTTTCTCATGGAAATATTGCTCTCTCCTTTCACTGAAGTCACACGTCCAGTGAAAAAATTGCTTGCAAACCCGAATTGAAAAATCCTGACATGGAAAATATAAGCAACGCTATTTCGTTTCCTCGAGTTTTCTCTTTTAGTTCTTTTTCTTTTCTTCTCCACTTGGGTATTTTTGTAATAAAAATGAGATTTTGATTCACCATCTTGGGCCCCAAAAGAATTAAATATAACACTTCTTTGTTCATCAGTAATATGCAATGAACACTAAAACTTGCATAGCCCTCTGCAATCTTTCTTAATTGTAATCTTCCTTGGCCGTACTACATTGCCTTTTCTTGAGATGTATTCCATTCCTGCCTGTCTTTTTCGTTTCCTGAATATGACTCTGTCACTCTCCCCAGTTTTATGAAGTGGTACTTCTTTTATCACTTGGGTGGAGGGAGAGATGTGTGAAGAGTCTTTCCAAAGGACACAATGCATCGACTGGAGCTTCAACTCATGATCATAAACCTTCTTCCCACTGTCACTGCAACACTGACTTGGGGTAAGTTAAATCAGTATGCTAGAGCAAAGTTTTATCTGACTCTGGGTAAGTTAAACCAGTATGCTAGAGCAAAATTTTATCTGAATCGGGGTAAGTTAAACCAGTCAGTGTAGTCGACGGTTTTTGTTGAACTCAGATATAACCAGAGCTTCAGTTCCAGGCAAAAATTCTCGTTACATCCAAGCTCTTTGATATTCCTTATGTCCAAGTTCAAGGAAAACAATCATAAGGGCTCTAAACCCAGTCTCACTACCGGTCCACCAACGATAACTGTAGCGGAGTTGGTTTAAAAAAAAAACCCAATTCAACAGAAGCATCCCAATTAGCCAGGTTCCACTGCAGAATAAATTTAAAGTTTTCACATAGATGTCTAGAATCTGTCCAGTCATGTTCTAAATGATCTACAGTCAACTACGAGTGTAGTGACATCATCAGGATACAAAAAAATGATCACTACACTTGAAGTTAGCTACAACCGATGTATTTACAGTCGATTACAAATGCTGTGAAATGGGTAGTTGCCATACTTTTTTTCACAGAACGATACACCATCTGTAGCGATCCTTTTTCTTTTCCTCTTTAACAACACCGACTGACTGCATAACGGGGATTCATTATAATTTTAATTAAGCACAGTTCTCAACTCTACAAGGCTACATACTACATATGAAGTACATCACAATTACAATTGTGGAATAGATATAAATCGACTTAACTTACATAGAACTTGGTGTAGCAATAAATTTTATTTGTACAGCATCTATAGAACAATACAAATTACAACAATTGCAGCAAACGACTATTGTAACCCTTTTTCAGTTCACGGCCAATCTAACAGTGATCTTTAAAAAAAAAATTGGGATAGTTTCTAATTCCACTGAGGCACCCCAATTAGCCAGGTTCCATTGAAAACTGAACTATCATTTTCAAACAGCATATTTCCTGTCAAATTTTTGCGGCATCATTGCGCAGTGGCTAAAGTGTTAGAATGAGTACCAGTTAATGAGACTGGGGAAGTAACTTGCAATGAACTGGCATCCAATTCCAGGGTGGAATCGTTGATTTTTGCTCGTTTGCGCCGATGAAACCGGAGATAAGCACCCGCCTTATGGACCTTTAAGTCTAAGAAGAGCCAACTTATATTTCCTGTCACCTTCAAAATGATCTACAGTCAACTACTCATGTACTTGTAGTGACGGTGTTATGATATAAAAATATTTTATAGCTACAGTCACTTTCACTTGTAGTGATCATGTTTTCATAGAACGGTCCCTATTCAACGATGCTCAATATGGTTG
>JAUEKR010013007.1:0-11255 GCA_031762895.1 Corambe burchi
ATGGAGTAACTGTATCTTTTTTTTTGGATAATGTGATTCCTTTACCTTTACTGAACTTACACCTTCATATTTATTTTTAAATTATTCAGCTGTTTCAACCATTTTGAGCGATCTATGACATGCTATTTCAGCTGGTGATTAATTAGCGTATCTGTGCAAAGCTCCGGGCAACAAATACATTTGTTAAATACTGTGTTGTATTGTTCGTTTGTTTTGTTTTTTGTTTTGTTTGTTTGTTTTGCTTGCTTTGTTTTTTTGTTGTTTTTTTTTTTTGGTTTGTTTGTTTTGCTTGTTTGTTTTGTTTTGTTTGTTTTGTTTGATTGTTTTGTCTGTTTGGGGATTTTGGGGGGGGGGGGGGAGAGAGGGGCTTTTGTTTTTACTTTTGCTTATGAGTCAGGACGGGGGATTTCTCTAAGTCTGAGTAAAAAATATGTCAGATGTGATGAATTTTTGCGTTTTTTTTTTTGTTTTTTTTTTGGTAAGACTAGACTAATTCATAATCTGATATATCTGAAATAATATATTCAATGATAATAATAATAATGATATTCGTAACACTGTGCAGTAAATGTTAAAAATATAAATATTTACAAAGCAATCGAATCTGGTTGTCGAGAGTTGTGATACTCGTTTAGCGACTTTGGCACAGTGGTTAAAGTTAAAGGTCTGGGATTATGATCATGAGGTTCGAGACTCGGTCAGCGTTGTCTCCTTGGGAAGGATACTTTTACTCGCATTCCTCATCCCATTCCCATTGAAGGTATAAAAGGAGTATCAGTATGAAATTTAGAAATAACATCCGATGGACTGACAATTTATCTCAGAGATGATCGTAGATATCAGAGACAGTCTCTGTAGATATTCACTTGCTTTCGGCATATAAAACGGGGATAAGTACAGGACCAATGGACCTTACTGTCTAAGATTTTTTTTTTTGTCATCTACCTTAAGACTCATTGATTTAAATTTTATCAAGCTTTAATTCGGAACGAACTTGCGTCCTTTAGAGCGTGCTTTATCAATTTGTTGGCTCAGAATAAAATTGTTCTACGTCCAATTTCAGCATACATATTATGAACTAAAACTATAATTTGTCCTTTAAAAGGCATACATTATAATAACTACAGGTACAGGTGAAGTCGACAGTACCCATTAACTAAATAAAACCAAGACATTTTATTCAATCTGTACATATTACACTACACAGCTTATCAGAAAATGATTAACGTCATTAATATAGACTTGTTTAAACGCAATAAAGCCTAACATTAACATTGACAGTGGAACTAAAGAAAAAGTGAGGTCGACGAGTCTAATTCTAATTACTGGTAATTTCTATGTTCTCGTTATTCCCAAGTAACATAGTAAGTAAAGAAAGGTAGTGAGATATGTTGGCTACAATAAATGAATAATTGCCCCCTGCCCCCCTGCCCCCCCCCCCCAGCACTCACACACATACACGCGCACACACACACTCACATCCAATAATCACTTCAATTTATTTTGCCTACTTATGTTTTTACAACTCACAATGAACACTAAAACTAAAAAGATAAGAGAAATTTGGCTAAACAATATTTACATCTCCCTAGTCTGTTTCTTTTTAGTTTTATTTCATTGCAGTCCTAAGCTGGGACAGGAAATGTTCGTTATTTACGAGTTTACCTCATTTAATCATTTTCATACTCACTACTTTCATGCTAATTTGATTGACTCAAATAATAGAAATAATACCCCCCCCCTCCCCATTAATCTCGTTATTTCTGAGTTCTTGGAACTTTCGAGTACCGGTACGTTACTTCCATGTTCTACTGTATTAAACCAAGGCAAAATGAGTATAATATATAGTAGTGTGTGTGTGTGCATTTACTGAAACTGAAAAGCCCATCACCTACATACAGTAATCGCTGGTTTCAAGTTTTTGCAAATATACATAGTAAATAATATGACACCCATGGTTAGTTTAATTGGTAGGATGTTGCACTGGTTTGACTTCTGGTGCGATGTTCCCGGTTTCGATTCCCACCCTGGCTATTTGCGGGGTTTTTTTTTTCATGGCTAAGAAAACTCCCTTATTTTGTTTCACTAAACTTTGCTCAAGTATCTGGTCGGGATAAATAAATTAAAAAAAAAACAACGAACCAATTACAAACAAAAAAAAACAACAACCCCAAAACATCAACAAACAATTGGAACTCGCATAACAGGCGTTATAAATTATAAATGTTTGCTGCAGGCTAGAGAATAAACGATATAATCATGCTTAACGTGTTGACACTTCGGTAATAAGTGCGCTCTATAAATGCTTACAAAAGACAAACCTTTGAAAAAATATTGGATGATAAGGCGGGTTGGGGGATAATCAGTGTCCAATAATACAACGGGGTAGTTTCTATTTGTTAAGAAAGCAATGGAATCTTGTTCATAACCCAACAACCATTCGGTGCAATTTATTCGAAACTTCAAATAAACCTATAATATTAGTATATTTATTACGAGGTAAGGAAAAGCATTCAAGTAAAGTTGAGCAAAGCTAATACAACAGAAGCATCGACTATGAGGTACCTGTCTCACTAAGTATACATAATACACACATGCATCATGCATAATTCATCCTACAAAAACAAACAAAAAATGAATGCACATTGCTAACTTGTTCAAATCTTAGACAAATATTATTATTTATTATGCTCTATGCTCGAATCACGCTGAGCATACAAAAATCATCATACACAATGCACCTTCATTACATTACATTCATCATTCACCATGAGAATGAATGGCCATGCTCATTCTTTCTAAAATGTATGATACAAAAGAGGTGACGTGACCGTTCTTTTGTGCAGGAAATTTATTACCATATTATTTGCAATAACCACATGAACAGATGACGTCATAAATCATTTTGTGCTGAAAATGACGACACAATAAATTATTTTGTACTGGAGACTGGAGACATCTCAAATGGTTTGAAATAGTGTATTATGTATGGTGAGTGTTTATGCTCAGTCAGACCCACACTATTATATGGCTGTGTATGATGAATTTTGAATTTTGCATCATGTATGCGAATGATGTATGCTTAGTGAGCCAGGTCCCTTAGCCCATTGATTGAGACTGAAACTGAAATAATTAGAAATTAGCCCATAGGCATGTACGTGTTTGCTTACCACTTCGGCTAATGGCTTTTCTATTTTCTGTACTTCATGACATCAGCTTTCCATATTTACCGTCCGCCATCTAGAGCATCTTAAATATCTACACTACTGCTAATAATACCCTTCTAATATTGAGAATAGTTTATGATTAAACAGCATTGATTCACCCCTTCTTTTAATTTACTCCGTTTTATTCTTGTGAGATGCATCATCAGTACAGTCGACATCGCTTGTACGTGTAGCCATGTCGCAGGGAGCAAGAAAAGGATCGCTACAGCTGAAGTTCGTTATATCAGTTGTATTTAATTGTATTGTAAAAAAAAAAAATAAATAAATAAAGAATCGATACATTCGAGCAGAGCTATAATCGAGTTCACTACAAACGAATTCTACTGTATTTAAAAAGAAAATACGAATAGAATAGAATAGAATAGATGGCATCGACGTCATTTGATTAGGCTGTTGGCCTGTCGTCGAGTCTTTCCAGTTACTGAAAGTCTTGCATACAAATAAATAAATGAACTCATGTTATTCTAGTGCTATCCGATTATGGAATGCCCAACAAATGACAACTAAATAAAATTCTAAGCACTACTGCAGACGAATCATTCAAAGGTGGACCAAATATAATGTCATTGATAAGATCATCACAATCAATGAATATAATATGATAAAATAATAATTTAAACATGCGCTCCTACAGTAATACTCAGTTAGTTGAATCAGTTGTTGTATTGAAAGAAGAAGTTTGATCAATAATGAAGTGATGAATGGGATTATCGATTTAATAGGGAAAACATCGCGCACCTTGATTTTATTTGCAAACAATATGAGAGAGCACGACCTCGATGAGTCATTATAACCCATGTTTCATAATATATTCATCGATGCAGTTTTTAACAAATGTCTGAACCCCCTCCCCCCCCAAACAAAAAAAACAACAAAAAACAAAAACAAAAAATAAATAAACATAACAAAAAAAACAAAATAAATAAAAAAACAACAGCATAAGTAGTCCTAAATTTAGCAATTAATTTCTTATACGACGCGAATAAGTAGGCTTCCAACAAGAAATAGAATAGAGTCATTAGGTATTACATAATATAGACAATAACAATATGAGGCAAGGGGTATTAATTCATTATAATGAGTGACATATAATTATTATTATGCTAACCCAAGCGAAAGAAGAGAAAATCTTTAAGGATACTGAATATATAATAATATTGGGTGGAAGAGGTTCTCTTCTTTCTTGGCAAGGCGATTCGCTGCCGTGGGTCGTGGGTTCGAGTCCTGCTTCTAACCATGTTTTTTTCGTTGTTTTCTCCTCTTCTTTCGTTTATTATATCTCTATATTAGGGTTATCGTTATCATTTTCTGCATCTCATTATTACGATAGGAATCAAATAGTGTATGACTTACATTTCGTTGTTTTTGTGTTATTTACTCCGTAAGAAAATAAATTAACTTAAATTGGTAATCTCAGTCAGATGGTGAATTTGTTCATCCTGAGCTCTCACGAATTTCTATATAATATGTGTCATCATATTTGATAAGTTATGTTTATGAGCTAGGCATGATAATATTGTATCCGATTTTGTTATAGCATACACTGCATATATAACAATACATCCGTGTGTGTGTGGGTGGGGGGGGATGAGGTAGGTGAAGATAAATTTCAGGAACCATTCATAAACAAAGCACACTACAATACAGTATATGTCGTATTATTGCCTAAGCTGTTAGTTGATATGTCAAAATTCAAATTATTTACACGTGCAGCGGCAATTCTACACACTTTAAAAAATGCCTCAATAATAATGGTAAAACTACTGCTATATTCATCCCCGAAGGAGTAACTTTGTGTGTGTGTGTGTGTGTGTGTGTGTGTGTTTCCCATACCGTAAACCCAGCGTCGTCAATTTCCAACACTATCAACGTAAGCAATTAGTGTAAACAACCTTGCTCATGAATAAACCACAATGACTTTGCCGAGGAACGAACTCCGAACCCTTCGATCCCCAGTCCAATGCTTTAACCACTCAGCCAACGCAACATAATATCATAGCATGGCATATTATGGCATCAAATGCTAAAATGTATGCTTTACTTTCCATATTATCCTCGGCGAATTAAACTTCGGCATTGGTGACTGAATCGAGCAAGTTAAAACATGAATTAGATATATGTACGTGCGTATCTAGATTTTTATCTTTTTTTTTTTTATAATAGTAGGCCCTATAGTCTAGGCAATGTCGACTTAGAATACAATGGTTCCATTTCCATGTATTTTACTGGTATATTATGAGATAGAACTAGAATAAATCAGCCTAGCTAATCATGCCTGTTCTAGCAATTGCACTATCGACATCTCTATCAGAATCAAATCATTTCAGAAAAGTATCACGCAAGCCCATTATACTCAATATAAACATAGTGCTGTTGAATAACATGAGAGTTTCCTCTAACATATTGAACCATTACCTGAATCGATACACATTCACTGAAAGCATAAATTAAGGGAGGTAGTGATTTTATCTTGGAAACCATAATATGTGTGTTTGGGCAAGAGAGGTGGTGGTGGTGGTGGGGGGGATGAGAGTGTGTGAGTGAGAGAGATATGAGAGATAGTAGTAGTAGTAGTAATAGTAGTAGTAGTAGTAGTAGTAGTAGTAGTAGTAGTAGTAGTAGTAGTAGTAGTATACAAAAATAAATTCATGATATCAAAATACAATGTATATAAAGTTGGATTGTGAAAATCTCGTTGGGAATGAGAATGGAAACCAGCCTTCTAATCTGCCAGAATATTTACCTAAGTCTTGGCAGTACAGAATGAAACTAGCATAATAAACAATAAACATAAAAAAATGACTTTTTATAGCACAGCTTAGCCTACACATAATTTCGTATTAACTCCCAAAGAACACCTTTCAATTACAATTTTTATCAATGCTCGAGTCCATTGGTAGACTAGATATAGATTGTGAGTAAATAGAGGATATAGATATAGGTCTAGATAGATTAGGCTTGAGACTAGATCTAGACATCTAGACGAATAGACACATAATATTATGTTAATGTACCAAATCATTTCACCATTTTATATTGTATTTTGTTAACCAAATTGAGTTAACTTTCTATCTAGATTGCATTAACAAAAGGCTATGGGAGGCTTTTTGTTCGCTTTTTTGTTGTTCAAATATTTGTTATTGGTTGTTGTTTTTTTTGTGTTTTTTTATTTGTCTTTGTGTTTTTTTTTGTTTTTTTTTTGGTTTGCACCTGATTTGTATTTTCTGTTTTTGGTTTGTCTGTTTGTTTACCGCTATGTGTGTGACAAATCTTGAAAAAATACAGTGCCCTTTTATGACAATTTGATAACTATAGTATTAAATAAATGAAATTATCATTTATAACTCTTGATATATTTCTATCTACCTTATTGCATGTCATATTTATAATGAGTTTATCCTTTAATACATCTCGTTCTGGAACGGGTAATTCTGCTGATATATTTCCTGAGATGGAAAACGATGCTTCAATTGCATAATAAATGTTCACATAATATTCCCTTACACGACATTATGTATACCAACCTTTCTAACCTAACATCTACTCTGACTAATGTTCCTTTCTCATCATTAGTAATAAGCATAAAACGACTCCACATATACAAATAAAGCAAAATATACTCTAATGACTATGGCAAAGTCATCCGACCTCGCAGCTTCAGTTGTCTTGTTGATTAGTCCAATCAAGGCGTTTCATTGGTCTCTCTTCAGGGAAATTCTTTTCAGAGTGTTCAGATGTACTTGTGTTTTAGTTGGAATGTGTTATCGTTGAAGAGATCCGATATAGCTTAACCTTCCTTTTATGATATTATATTGCACAATATTTATGATCTTTTATCAAAGATGAGCTATAGAGATTTCGGTCACAATAAAACACATTAATCTGTCATACCTACAGATTACGGCGATAAACTGATCATTCTGAAGACGATAAAACATTCTGCAGCATATCACAATTAACATATTTCAGCGTTATTGCAATCCAATGACGTATATTCGTTACGCATTAAATATAAAACATTATTTATAATGCTCATTGATATTTCCACCTTATGTCAAAAATTCTAAATCTTTATGGGGTATTTAGATTTATAGAGCATTTTTCAAAGCTGTTCGTATTGATTCAGTATTATGTGGTAATATTAATCTGTTTATTTGTCTGCCATATTATTCTGTATATTTGCATCTTGCTTTAACTTTATGGATTATAATAAGGGAAACTTTCTAAAACAAATAAGATTAAGCACACAATCATTCAGGGGCCTGATTCGTTGAGAAAGACTTAAACGATGTTAATAGACTAGGTTTGATGTATGTATACCTAACAGTGCCATTTAGTTCGAGCTTTTACACCAGTTTTATAATAGGCTTCGTCTAAGTCTCGATCCTTGAATCAGGGCTTTGACGTCGGTCAACCTAAGCCATATGGTGGTTTTAAAAAATCCAATTTTTTTATCCCATGAAAAAACAATGTTTTGGGCCCGAAGGAGAATTTATACAAGCACTATTTCGTCACTCAATGGTGTATATTATAGCAAACAAAAGTGGGCGGTGTAATTCAATTTTATCAGCGGCCATTTTGTAGTTCTTTAAACTTAAACTTTAAGATTACTTATTAGAGATTAACTACGATTATAACATCACGTTCATCGTAGAGGAGACTGTAATATATTGTCTATAACGTCAAGTCTACGATCAATAAATATAGGACTATATCATCCACTTTTTTTGCTATGATTTACATAAAGTCTCGAATTTCAATATATTCTTATAAGTGAACTCGTATAAGACAATCGTGTGAGGAAATCAGGTATAATATGTCTAATTCTGGTGTAAGCATTAAAAATATAGATTGCTTCACAATGATTGCGTATAAATAAATCTACATAATACCATTATTAAAACTTAAGGTGATGAAGCAAAACAACTCTAGATAGAGCACGTTCCAGTGTTGTGAACAAGGTTATAACATTTGGATAACAAAAAGATTACTTCGAATATTTGAAATGAATAAGATATTTTCTTGCCGTATTCATGTAAGATTTGGTTAACAAAAGAATAAGGAAGTAAACCCTGAACTGAATTATACGCCAAGAAAAGGAGCCTACATGGCTGCTCAACACCTACTTTAGGGACTTACAATGGGTTTATCACTTAGTTATAAAAGCAACTTGATTCAAGAAACCTAGATATACGTCGAGAAGTGCTATAGAAAGGAAAAAAAGAAAGGAAGATAATATAATATTAGGATGATGATTGTCTATGCATTTCTTTGTAATTACCTCACAATACGCCTATTATTCTAGTGGTAAATTGATGTCATTGTAAAGCGCCCAGAGCTTGTTAATAATATGAGAATTGGCGCTATATAAACGTTCACTATTATTATTATTAGTAGTAGTATGAAGGACAAAGATATAATAATATACACTTGAAAAAGGCAGATTTAGACATCGCTTCAGTTCACCTAGAAAGGTTTGCATCTTCCACGAATCTAATACATGCTTGACAATAAGATAATAATAATATATCATCATAATACAATGAAGAAGTTTTATTCGATGAATCAACATTAATCCTAATACATGAGTATTACTGAATGAATTAGGCTTATCATTTTATTTATCGTGTTGTCATAAAACCGATACTAGTCTATATATTATTTGCATCATTCGATAATTTTCATGGCTGCATTTCAAAGGACAGTAACTGAAATCTCCAAGACATTCATACTTATTAGTTATTTTTGTATTACTTTTCATTCTATCGTTGGAAGCTCAATCTTTGTGACTTGGATTTCATGGTCTTAGTTACATAAAAGAATCAATGTATTTTCCTTTATCTTGTCTACCGTAATCCAAATAATCCGATAAATGAAAATCTTAAGAGATAATACCTAATGCTTGTTTTCAAATATTCATAATTCAATCTGTAAACGTTATTGTTCTCCTTGAGTTTCTTCAAAACAAAAGAAAACCGCCAATAATAATATGATCATTCTATTTTATTATTATTACCTTTGGGATAATCTTCGAATCAGTGCATTCCTAAATATTTCAATTGTGGGTGTTAAGCATTACTATCATATTAGTATTTACAATTAAGCTTTAAAAGCTCCGTTGTTCAATCTATATCGATTATTTTGATTTATATGCTTTGATAATGAAATGTATAGTAAGTAAAAATGCGCATGAATAGCAAGTCTAAAACACTCCTAGTTTGATCCTCTTATAAAATGGACTACTTTATGAATATTTGGTGTAAAATGTTAAGGTAGGCATACAATATTCAAGTACACCATACATATTGTATTATACAAAATAATCAATACATGGTGCTAACAGTTTTTTTTTTTAGTCACACTTAGAATACAAACGTCATCATACACATGCACCTTCATTGTTCACCATACACGTGAATGGACATGTCCATTCTTTTCCACTTTTTATGGCAAACAAGTGGTGACGTCATCGATTATTTCGTGCGGGAGACAGTTTATTAATGGTGTCATAAAATCTTATGTGCAGGAGATACTTAAATTATAGCAAAGGCCTAGGCCTACCTACCAAATATTTTGGACTCGATTCGACAATGTTTTTGTTTATAATTTCGATTGTAGAATAAATATTTTGTTATTTACTACAAAATAATGTCTATATAACTGTAAACAGTTATTGTACAATCTACAAAGAATAAATTTGTAAGTATTTTGGCTCAAATAAGTTACATTTCGTCAATGGAGCAGCTGTAGTCACAACTCCCCCCCCTCACCACACACACACACAAACACACCAAGAAGTAACAAATAACAGTAATATAAAACGAAGCAAGGCAAATAAACAAAACAAAACAAAACAAAAAAAAACCGCAGGAAAAAAACCCTCCCCCACACATGAGCGCGCTCACAGAAAAAAAACCAGGCACGTAACAACAATCACTCCTAAACGTTTAGGGCAATATCCATGAAGAAGGCTAATCGTATTTATCGCATATTCCCGAATAGCTTTAAATAGACCGCCACAAGATTATCATCAATCTGCGGAAAAGGAGGCATGAAATAACCTTGTTTAGTAACCTTCATGCATACAGCTCATAGCAAATATTTGAAGGATCTCTGCACTGAATGGGACAAAGACGTAAATAAACCATTCAACGAGAGCTTGTATTAGTAGTCGATGGCTTCAATCCTCCACACATTTTTCTATATTCCACTGTTTCGTCTCCCTATTCAAGTAGGTTTTCAGTCGAAACGTTCACTTGCGTTTTTACCCTTCTTCTTTCTGTCTTCTTCTTCTTCTTCTTCTTTCAGTAATCCAACTGACTCAACTAGTTGTGTATTACTGCCGGCGCGCATGTTCAAATGATTTCTATTGATCATGAAGTGATTATGGTGATCTTATTAAAGAGGCATAGCTTTAGTGCATCTTTGAATGATTCAGAAGAGCGTAACATTTTAGTTGGTTGTGGTAGGAGTTTAGATGACTATCTACATTAGAGATTGGTAGCTTAAAAAGTTGAGAACCAGACTAACGGATATAAAAATTATGAAAATTATGCTGACCTTGAGTTTCCATTAGTTTATCTACTGAATTAATAATACTTTTACGGAAATTTGGTAACTTAATTTTTGCTCTTTGCTCTTGGAGACTTGTTCATCCAAATATATTCATATTAAGTGATGCCGTTCCTTGTTTAAAAGGATAGTCGTTGAACACATATCTAGCAGGTCTTTCTTTTGATTTTATCTAGGATATTTTTTTTCTCTTCAGTGAGAGTGTCCCATACTAAGAACCCATATTCTATGACTGGTTTGATTAACGTTTCATAACATTATTCTTTTACTGTTTTAGAGCATCGTGAAGTATTTCATCTTAGAAAACTATGAATTCTATTTGCTTTTTGCATAATGATTTAATTGGTACATTCCATTTTAATTTGCTATCAACTGATGCCCCTAAATATTTTGCCTGCTAGTTTATTTCAGTTTTGTTGTGAATATGATAGCCAGCTAGTATAGGTTTCATATATA
>JAUEKR010013561.1:0-11241 GCA_031762895.1 Corambe burchi
CCCACACACACACACAGCAAACCAACTGCATGTCACCGGAAATAATAATGAAGAATTTTAGGAATATTCTACCCATTGTCAATTTCAAATAAGCTATTTAATCTAAATAGTGTGATAGAATCTCTCTTTCAATTCAAATAATGAATTAATTATAGATTGAACCTTTCTGTGCATACAGTAAGAAAAACCGAGTAGTCTCTGCAAATGAAATAATGTCATTTAACTGTCAATATCACATCCACCCCCAATTAACAAAAACAAACAAAAAAGCAACAGATAATAGAATAGACACATATATAAACAACAAAATAATAAAGCATAACAACAACAGCAACAAGAAAACGGAAAACTTAAAATTTTGAACAAATAAACAAGATTAAGATAGCAGCAGAAAGAACATAATGAACCAAACAAACCGCAAATAATTTAAATTAATAACACATTAGCATAATTAAAAAAAACCCCACTGAAACAGCAAATATATTATCAAACCAATTAAACAGTGGATATAGATAAAGAATTAGGGAAATTAAAGAGCAAGCAAATTCTTTCTTTATATTTTTCTTTATATTTGTAAAAGTAATACATGTTTAAGAAAAATGACCATTATGCTCCAATTATGATAATGCATATATATAATATATATGTATTATAAGTGCATGGCGTGGGGACAATAATAATATTAACTCGATGCATTCTTGCTTGTCAGCAGCAGCCAATTGGTGAAAAAAATAATAGTTAATTACTAATTATGATGGCAACATACTTATTGAACCTGTTGGACTTGGCTCAAACTCAAAGTCACAGATGTGTACGAAAGATTTGAGCTTTGGTTGTTTATGACTAAATTGATTATAGTCATAAAATCGGCATGCTGTTTTTTTTTGTTTTTTTGTTTTTTTTTGTTTTTTTTTTTTGGTCTGAACACTTGTCCTAGGGGCTGGTAATTGGTAGACTACTTTAATAAACAAAAAAAGATCAGCCCTGAGCTCCTTGGAATCGACTTTATTTGCTTTGTTTAGTGCATTGTACTGAGCCAATCAATAGTCGATTAGTACTAATTAGTATTATGATAATAAATAACATTACAACTTGTTGCGGCTAATCCATCGCCAGCTACAGTCGTAGTTTGCCTGCGGATAGTGATTACCAGATACAGTAATCCTTGTTTAATTAATGTTCTCATATCATGACAATTAAGCCAGTTCTTGGATTTGTTCCAGCAGACGAATAGAACATAGAACTTCACTAGAGCTGAAATGATTACACGGCAGTATTAATATGCAATATTATGTGAACGCTTGGCGTGAAAACATTAAGGACTTATTCAAATCAAAATTGGCTTAATGGATTATATACTTGGTAACGAAAGATCAAGTACATGCTATAATATTATATAATGATATTGTTTGTTATGTACATGTAAATGTTTGTTACGAAGAAATCGATAGTTATTATTGGTAATGAGATTTTTTCGTCGTTTAGTTTTCTTCCTCGTTTAATTTCCCAAATGAATCAAATATGTCTGAATAATATAATTCTGCTAAATTGAAAAAAGAAAACGATCGAATTGAGATATTCTGAATTATCTAAATGATAAAAAGTCGACGAAATTGCCACCCATAATCTCATTAGTGGAATATCTAAGTCTAAGAGCGACCCTTGGTTTGACTCGGTCTTTTTTCCAGCCGAATATCTGACTGAACTCTAATTATCACGAATTGAGCAAAACAGAAACAGAAAGGAGAAATTGGAAACAAATTACATCATATTATTACTGTATATAATAATATAATGAGAAATGTCGAGGCTTCTTCACCCAATGCCGATGGTGATAGAGTTATAATATGAAGTAAAATAAGTATACCGGTATTGTAATAATTGTTATTATTGACTTGGAATGGGTTGTTTGTGTTTGTTAGTTTGTTGTTTTTTTGTTGCTTTTTTGCTCGGGTGGCAGTCTTTATCAGTCTTGTGTTTGTGATATTATGCCACCTAATGATTTTAATTTATGAGTCTAGGATCAACAAAAATGGTAATATTATACAAGTGAGGGCAACTGTATAGTGTCAGAGTCAGAGTGGTTAGGGCATTGGGCTGCAAATCATAGGGTCAGTGATTCGATTTCGATTCCTGTCCGAAGGCATCGTGGTTAACCTTTGACTTTGAGCACTTATTGCTTACGTTGACGGCGTTGGATTTTAGCGATACTCTGTTAATTGCAGGATAAACCAATTAACAAAGTCTGGCCCCGAAAAGTTTTTCGCGGCCGCAAATTTTACCCCTTACCGCAAAGTCGCAAATTTTGCTGTTTTGGGGCAAAAAAAAAAAAAAAGCAATTTATAGACTATTTAAATGGAAAACGGCGAAAATCGGAGCAGAAAGAAAGAAAAAGATAAAGACAGAAAGAAATGTCTAAAGCTCAAGCATAACAAATGGCAGGCGTGTTACCAAAGTGCAAGGTGTTTTTTGTTTGTTTTTGTTATCACTATTGATGTTACAATTAGACCACTAACTAATAACAGGGTCACCGAGTTCAATTATACAATAATAGTAATACTAATGCAGCAGCCATGATCAACACGTTGCATGAAACCCATGTATGTATAGGATCACTAGAAGTAGCAATGACGCTAATGGCAGGGAGCATATATAATATGATAAGACTTGTACTAGTATACAAATATACCTATGTAAAATACAGCAGGAAAAATTATCGGTTGGTTTATTGATATTCTATTTTTTTATTTATTATAATTTCTTATTAAACACACTAAATGTCTTAAACTTCTGCTGCATTAATATTGTCCCAACTAATTCTACAATCACCATACTAATTCTACTCTTACCACCACATAACATAGCAGTGTTTTTGTTATTAATGTTAATGTTATTCTGTCTAGCCTCTTCATAAAGTATGCACATTTTTCATTCTACTTCTACTACTACTAGACCCTCTACTCTAATTGCAATTACAATAGCATCTATAGCAAAATCATATCATAATCACATTACGAATTAGTACTGAACTATCGCTTCTTATGTGATTCGACAGCTACCAACTACAACCAACAGCCATTGTTTATTGTTTTGTTGGTTTTTTCCTTGCAAATATTGCAACAATCATAGAAATTCTATGGAGCAGTCACAAGTTTTATTTCTCTTCCCATAAAAAAGCACATTTTTTGTTGTTGCTATAGTTAATTGTTTGTATGAGATTTTCATTTATTTTTGGTTTGTATAATATGATTGTGTACTCTGTTATGTTGATAATGTTTATGTGTGCATTGGTTTTGTTCGTTTTTATTCGTTTTATTTAATTTTATTTATTCATAATTTGTATTTTTTTGTTTGCTTTTACTTTTACTTTTAATTCATATATTGAGTAACAAATTTTGCATCTTTGTGGCAAATTATGGAGTTTCAAGTTTCAAATGGCAAAACACTACGGGGACAAATTAACTATAAAAATGTGACCTGATACTGCAGTTTTCATACTTATCTGAGCAGAGTTGATGTCAGATACTACCTCCCACTCCCATGGGATCAGGTGTGCGAAAACACTGACCAAATAGTTGCAACCACCTGGATTCGAACTCAGGTTGTTTTATCGTGAGTCATAGATCACAACCCTGCACCACAAAGCGACCTCCACTATTGCTGGAGTCGCTAAATGGTACACCATTTACGTATGTGGATAGAGACCGAGTTTCAAGCCTTGAGCGCTTGTGTGTATATCCAAACTACGAATACAATAATATAACTACAGACCCCTTATACTATACTCAGCCATTTTATAAAGGTCCTTTACACATGAAGTATGAAGAAAGACATCTATGTCAGAAGATCTTGACAACCAACTTCTCTTCAAGCAATGTGGACTGTAGTCAAGTGAACACTGCCACGGTGCAACAAAAATCATATCCCATTAAAGACTATCTCGTTTTGCCATAAAATCAAATTTTGATGCAAGGAAAATATAGATGATAATGATAATACTAATACTACACTGATTTATCTGCAATTTACTGATAATGACGAATCAGAATCATTTATAAAATTAAGAAGATTATTATAATTGTTAATGCATCTATGATGGACTTGCATTTTTTTTAAACTTTTTTTCTAAATTATCAAATAATATACATAACAAAACATAATTGACTTGGGAAAAAAAAGTAAAGAAAAAAAACAGAGAAAAGATAATTACAATAAAAAGTTGATTTATTAACAACAAATTCAAGTTCACACAAACTATGTAGAAAAATCCATCTTTAACATATTATACACATACATAGAGTAAAGCTCGATGGTTCAAAGACGTAAATCCTAGTCGATACTTCAGAATTTTGTTAGACCCGATAAACTAAACAGCTTGTATCACTTCGTTTATTGCATCAAATTATGGAATTGAATTAAGGCCTATAATTACTTAACATAATGTTATTCTACCATATTAAGCAATAAAAAAACGTTTAAAGGCTTTAAAATATGTTAGTAGAGGTCTCAGAATGCGTTTTACGAACCGTTGAGAATGAGGTCGAAGCAATGAGAACGCTTACGCAAAATTCAGAAGTGGTGAGAATGATAAAAATATGATGTTAGGAAAATTCTAATTATATCCGTTACTATAATAAATTAACGGAAATCACTTGATCCAGATTAATGACAAACGAATTGGCATCATTTCATTTGCTGCAGATCTATTCTATCTCAATTCTACTCTTCACAATCGTCATTTGATTGAGGCCATGAACCGAAAGTGGGATTAGGCGCATTTCTAGGCTATTTTTCTGAACCGTCGAGCTTTACTCTATATTTAAAAAAAATTAAAACAAACCAAATATTATTATGATATACTAACATACACAAATTCCTCATCTTTGCCATCACCAAGGATCAACCTTTGAACTTCACTGCAATGGAATCTCAGAAATGTTATCAATATTATAAGTCATAAAGAGGAATTTATCATGAACAAACTCTAATAAACAATGGCTAAATGTAAAATGAATACTATAATAACATGCTGAAACAATATTATCTCAAAATCAATAATGAAAACACTCAATAAAACAACAAAACAAAGAGTGATAATTTCCCCCAATATTTTGGTTAATTAAACATTATCATAACCTATTAAACAGATTGAATTAACTCATCCCTCCAAACAAAATACAAAAGTAAGCAAATTAAAAAGGATTATAAACAAAAGTATTATATAACCCTAACTAGATTGATGAACAATGATGTGAATACTGTAATCTGATAACAAGCATACATGAAATATGACTATACTATAACTACAAATTGTCATGTTTAATAAAGTATAATTACAATACAATGTTAAGTCAACATTCGCAATCAAAGAGAATTGTAAAAGTAAGTGGAGAAACAGAAGCAACATCATATATTATGATATAAAACAGCAATTAAAAATCAATTTGATACCAAGATGATACAATTTTCTATGTATTATGTAACAATAGTAATTTCATTTGAAATTTTATTTCTTCTTTATACTACACTTCAATGATTAATATCATATAGCCATCATTTGGTTGCAGAGTACTTTATAATCAGAACAGCATAACTATAAGGTACTGTTACATGAGGCAACTTCCAAATAGCTGGATCTGGAATATTGAGTATTTATCCTGAGTCTCTAAAACTTGAAATCACTTGAGTTCCATTGTATTTTTAAACATTTAACAATTTACCTGCACGAAAGAGAGCATTTTATCAAAGAAATCGTAATTTTTTTTTTTAAATCAAGTTATCTTAAGAACAAATCATAGTTATTCCCACAATCATAGTTATTGAACTTTGTCATTAATTGGAAAAAAAACCTTGACATTATGATGAAAAAATCTGTAATGAATATTTCAAAAATAATTTAAAGTAATGGTTAAACTATAAATACATTTTCTTCGGTTATATTCATAACTAAGAGAAATGTTCATTACATTGATAAATTATGAAAATGATTTTCATGGAAAGTAAAATCTAAAAATAAGTAAGGCTTTCGATGATGCAAAATCTTCAGATTAACTATTAACTGTTGATTTCCTTGTATAATTTTCCTTCTTAAAATGCTAATGATAAAATGGAAATTCAATGATTTATATATTGCACTAAGATGGACGAATGGAACAATGAGGAAATAAGTAAGAAATTGTAGGTCTAATTCACAATATGTTAGGCTGAAGGTAACAAAAGAAATTCACATATTCACCATTATAATTGTAATCAAGATTGGTCCCTATTGAACTTTTGCATTTAATTATATATTTTTGTGCATAACTATTGGCAATAATAAAATAACTCTAAATCGTACAAAAACAAATCAAAATACAAAATAAACAAAACAAACAAAAAATTAATAAGACATGCCCATATCTTTAACTCCTAGCAATGACATAATATACAGACTAAAATAAATAGCACCGTAATCCACACATATTAAAAAAACCAAACATACAACCCACTTATTCAATATTTACAATATAAAAGACAAAAAGAATATCTTCATAATAATACATTGATAAAACATGGGAAAAAAATTATATTAAATAAATGAGAGCAATCATCTCCTTTCTCTCCTCTTGCTCTCATGATGATCCCTATCTCTGTCACTGTTTCGTCGGTCATAATCTCTGTCTGAAATATAGTGTTCTCTCTCACGATCTCTTTCCTTTTCTCTATCCCTATCCCGGTCTCTATCCCCGCGTTCCCTTTCTCTTCCTCGTTCCTGCTCCCTATGACTGCTATATCCAGCACCACGATCCTCACGACTGCTATATCCTCCGCTGCGGTCTTCACGGCTGTTATATCTACTGCTGCGATCATCACGACTGCTGTATTCACTGGTGCGATCATCACGACTGCTTCGTGGCTTTGAACTCACACCAGAAGTTCTACGTAGAAATTCATCCACATCTCTTTCATACTGTGAATGGGAAAGACAGTGACCAACCTCAAAATTAAACATAAAACACAAATTTATATTACATTACATCAATCTACAAATTATATTACTGCAACTGCTTGCACTGAAAATGGCTACATTCATGAGTACATCTAAAACAAAAACCAAGTTGAATTTCATCAATATTTCATTTAATGGCATTAAACAAATCTTGAATCCATTGCGCAAAGTACACATACACAAACAAAAAAAAACAAAAGACAAACTCAATGCTCTACACTAAATACATTTTAATTTATATAAATTAATCATAATCAGTATTCATATGTATTATGCATTTGAAATGTATAAAAAAACAACCTCCCAGTACTATACACTTTTTAAGATTTAACTTAAACATAATAACTTACCGATCGTTTACTACTGCTACTCTCTCCGCGCTTCTGATTTTGCAAGTAGTCTCCCATGCCCATAGCATAACTTCCAGTATTGCCACCACTACCACCACCACTGCTTCTGGATGGAGGTCCACGCTCATAATGCTGGGAATAGCCAGATTGGTCATAGAATGCAGGAGGCTGTAAACATAAAAATTTCTGTAAATTACAAAAGCTCAATAAAAAGTACAGCGGAATACGCTTGTAGTGATCCTTTTTTTCATGGAACCGTCCATTATATGCCAATGCTAAATACGACGGCTGTAGCGATCCTTTTCCTAGTTCACTAACAACATTGCTACAAGAGTAACACATTGTAGTATTATTAATAATAATGTAATATCCACCTTAATACTAAAATCATTCTATTATACCATTTAGAAAAAAAATAAAGTTGATAAATAACAATAACGACTTAATTTAAACTAAATATAATTAAGAACCTACTGCAACAAATACAGCTATAAAATAAGCACAGTATTAGTGTGTATAATAATTATGCAAAGTGACCATAGAAGAAAAATATATTTTCATCATACTTACAGGCCTAAACTGTGCCATCGGATGCGGTGGGGGAGGCCTTTGGTTGAATTCTCGCATGTAGTCTGAGTAGGACTAAAATTGATGGAAGAGAACCAAAAAAGTCATTACCAAGGAGTGCATTTAACATAATAGATAGATGACATGCATCGATCACAGCTTTCATAATAAACCTTTTTATACCAAATAGTCAAAGACTTCTATTCTACTTCCACAGAGACATGTTTGTACGGCATGTAAACCATTCATGTAAACGCAGGACTCAGGTAGCATATGATATGCGATCGCAATTTTTCCAAATTCAATATAAACATTGATCAAAAATAATTGCTATTCTAAGTTTGTTAATTCAAGCTATCACAATAACTACATCTACAATATATATAATATTCTATGACAACAATCAAACTCCTTAAAAAATAAATAAAAGTGCATCAATAATATATACACAGTTTGCTTCACTTGAAGCGATCCTTGTACTTGTATCATGGAACTTTCTCAAGACAACAGTACAAAATACAAACAGTTGTAGCGAACTTCTGATATAGTATCCTTTTTTCTGGTTTCCTCCAACAACATCACTACAAGTGTAATCAACTGTAGATGGAACACCCACATCAAAGAAATGGATAAAGAAATTTTTTTTTTGGAATGATCGTTCCAGATAACTTTGACTAAATCAGTAAGAAAGATTCCAACAGTTTTCTTACCCCGCTAAGGAATGTTTCACGCCGCACTCCACCATAACGAGGTGATCTATAAAAAATAAAATTAAAAAACAATACATAGATTAAATAAAATACAAACAAGTTGCCTTTTGTTACAATTCTAGAAACTGGTAAGCACAAGCTTAAAATAACAAACTAATTTTAAAAAATTACTCTATTTTTGGAATACCCAAGCATTCTTTAGGGAAAGTCATTGATAAGGTTGAGATTCAAAGTTGTATTATTTGACAATGTTATAGGTAAATCGTAAAATTTAAAAAAAAAAATTAAAAAAAAAAATCAAACTCAAAATGACACTATCGCCGAGGCAAACAAATGCAGACATTTTAAATTCTGAAATGACAAATTTCTGAATATTCAACACAATATGAAAAAAATAATTGGAAAAAAAATCCTTACAAAGAATAAATTGAGGTGGTTACAAATTTATATACATGCTAAACACTATTTGCAAGCTAAAATTTGTATGCAACTGAAGTATAATACACGAATTGGAATGTTATAAGGCTTCATTCAGAAGAAGACTAGTCAATCAAGTTCAACATGCATTGCTCAATATCATTCTTTCTAAAAATTTATTTTTCATTAACAAACTAACAAAAACTGAATATCACTGACATCATTAGTAGGCATAATAAAAATCTCAAACATAAAAAATTAAAGGAATGCTATCACAATTATTTTACTTCTAACTATTTAATTTTTTTTCTTCTCTAGGCATGCTACCTATCACATCAAAATTGTAAAAGGACAAAGAAGGATAAGAGCCAGAAGTTAATAGAACAATAACATAAAAGAAACAATGTGATGACTTCAGTAAAAACAGCCATGAAGAATACACACCTTTCCATACGACGATCTTTAAAGTAAGCTGTGAAAACAAAAATTTAGGAATTAATTTAACTAAGATGAATCAGCAGAAACATGAATTATAATGTAGATTCTAAAAGATTCATTTTAATGCTATTGTTGCAAAATATATAAGAAATAGAACTTTATTTAAAAGTAATTTGTTTTGTTATATTTAATAGTATCCATTAATAAACCTAAAATTGTAAATATCAAAAGTTGAGAAATGTATCACCTAAAAATAAATAAAACAAAATCAATTACAAAACAACACCTTCTATCTCACTATACAATAAAGACAACTAAATTGACTCAATTCACTCACATTCTTTGTCAAAATTTGGTCTGCCTTTCTTAATTCTTGAGCCTGGACCATCATAGTAGTCTTCTCTATTTGGTCTGCGCCTATTATTTTTTTTTCAAATAAAGAAATGTTTAAAATGAGCCAATCCTTATAGTATTACATTAATTAAATTGGTCTAGTTCAGCACCATGATTAAAACATCTTTCAAAACATAAATTATTTATAAAACAATAAATTTATGACATTGAAACACACACAAACAAAACAACAAAAACTAGGCACAGCACATATATATATAGTCTAAGTGTATGTGTATTCATTTAAAAAAGGTGTAAGAGGGGAGATAGTGTGATGCATTTATACAATATGAATAAACATAGAATTATTATTTACATTATAAAAAGAACTCATAGAATAGACGATAGATCAAAGACAAAATAGCCAAGAATGTGAGGAGAAGCATGCATATATACATTTACATGAAGAAGAACCAGTCAGGAAGTATCGAAGGCATCTAGTCGTTCGACAGGGGAGCGAATAATGGCTTCTCTCAATAAGTCAAGTCAGATAAGCAACACAATATATATGAATGTCATAAAAGAGTTGCTTCATTCTTAACATCGGAAATAGATCTTGTGATAACGAGACCTTTTCAAATCCCCATTTCCCCACATTATTATTCTCTATAATAAAAGAGTAGTTTTAGCAACAATGAATGTTACAAAGCCTGGGAATAGTGAAAACCTATATTGATAAATGTTTGACTCGGACACACACCAAAAACACATTCATACACACCCGTAATATCGCATCAATCACATTCTAGATATAATTATAATTAGTATACTGAGTGTGTCCATGTGCGAGAGTTGGTTTGGAAAGGTGGGGATGTGGGTGGGTACGTGGCCACTCCCCATTTAGAAAGTGTGTGGTAATAGTAATAGTAATGGAGTATCTTAACTCTCAAACTAAATATACACTACATGCCCAGTTTCTTGACGTGGTGTAGTGGCTGGTGTACCTTGACTGAGTTGGAGGGCTATACTAGCTGGAGCTCATGCTCCTCCAGGTTCAACCATGCTGGGAAGGCAAAAGGGAAGAGGCCAGACCAATGTGGGCACATCACAAAAATCGCTTTTAATGATGGAAACCAAGTATTTATATAAATTTGATTGTTTCACTAGGACGTCGGGAATAGCGAAGGTTGGTAATACAGAGAACTATTGCCCGAAACTGGGATCAAGTTACATCCGAGTTTCACTGTGTAACAATAATTTAAATATAAGTCAATGCCTGACAAAACCAGACCCTAAGTGACACCCAACCAATGGATAGATTGCGAACATTGAAAAATTTGAAAGTTCTCTGAAAGTCAAAATATGATAAGTCTGCATAAAAGAAAAACTCTCCTTTAACTCACAGTTCGGACCGACTAAACCATCACAAACTGACCAT
>JAUEKR010013672.1:0-11231 GCA_031762895.1 Corambe burchi
CACAACGGTAGCATGCTCTACTGGAGGTAGGGACCCTAGATGTCGTTGCTCTGTTTAGCACATTCGCTGATTCTATATTACTGTTCACTGACAGATCACGCACACCTTCCGTAGCTGATTCCATAGCCTGAGCTATCTCTAGGGCCTTTGAAAAGGTGAGATCATTTTCAGCCAAGAGTCGCTGCTGTACTCTAACATTGTTCACACCACACACCAACCTGTCTCTTAACATCTCTCCTAAAGTTTCCTTATATTATTCGCAATGCTCACTGAGCCGTTTCAATTCCGCTATATATGATGTTCGTATGCTCTCATGGCTAGCACGTACGCGTGGATTAAATTTAAATCTCTGAACAATAACCGATGGTCGTGGATTGAAATGACTTTGTAACACGTCAATTATGGCAGCATACTCACATTCCCCAGACTTTCTTGGGGCCACTAATGAACTTAATAAATTGTAAGTTTTTACTCCAATCGAGCTCAAAAGAATAGCTCGCTTCTTTGTTTCAAGTGTCACATCATTAGCCTCAAAGAAATAATCAAATCTTTCAGCATACCATTTTCAATGAATAACAATAAAACAAGGATCGTGTTAAGTAATTATTCAGATTGAAGGCCTCATATTCATTTATTTGTTGCGTGAGTTAATTTTATATTGATTATGATTGGTTGAGTTTGTTTTTTATTGGTTTTTGGAAGTTTGCTCATGTTTGAAAATAATTTTAAAAAATTACTCGTTGTGCACAGTTCTGTAAGTAGTGTTTCGTGTAGTATTTAATCTGGAATGAACGTAGTAATTCGACACTTGCTTTGAAGACGGGTCTAGTGGCTTTGAAGATGGCATATAGTTGGATATTAGTAATAGATTAAAACTGTGAACCTGTATTTTTGGATCATATAAATAGTTTGGAGCCTTGATAGCTACTCTAGTGATCTCAAGGTAAAAGTCCTTTTATGATTAATTAACTCTTATTATAAGTTTATGCTATAATATACTGGATGGCTATATGAGTTTATATACTATATTATTCCGTCGTGTTCGTTCCTTTTATTTAATAAATGATTTGAATGATACTAGTGAGTACATCATTTATTATGTTTATTTAGCTTTGGTATAAATATATTGTTTGTGTATGTTCATTTGTGTGTTTGTCTTGTTCGTTATGGTTAACTAATTGTGATGCAAACAGATTGTGAGGTTTGTTTATATTTTAAATTGACTGCAATTATTGAACATGACATTATCAAAACATTCCTTTCTGTAGCATTATGAATGCAATGGCGATGTATTTGTATAAATGTGTGCATATTAAAATGTATGTTGATTTCATGTATACTTTATTGCATACTTTGGTGCAAACTAATTCATATTAAACTAAATCTATTAAAAAGGTTCGCGGGCATGACGAATGCTAACCGCAGCTATTTTCTATCCGCATGTAGTTTTACATAGGCGGATAAAGTAAATTATCCGTGTATATAGATATAACCGTGTTGCGTATTTTTCATATTGAATATCATTGGTCTAACTTCCCAAATAGGTAAACAAACTATATCATGAATGTGTAGTAAGAACTTCTACCTGAAATCGTGTTCGCTCGGCCGACCATACATATCCATTGATGAGGCGTGACACAGAAAACCACGATCTGTAGGCTTGGTCAAAACAGATTTTGTCCAAAACGTATCAGACAAGGGTGATAACCCAAGCGATGTGAACAATTCTTCTGCAAGTCTGACCATACCCAGGACCGTCGTCTTCTGCTTGAGTTGTCTGTCAATCTGGCCTTGAAGATCGACTTCAGGGAATGGCTTGACGATGTCTAAGATTTGAGTCCAGTGCTGTGCATGCATGTCACCTATGAAATCATGGTAAGTGACATAGTAATATAAATAATAAGTAAGATAAAAAAGTAATAAAAAGATAATCACAGAGTAGCGAATATACAGGTAAAAGAAGAGGTGAAAATAAATAAAAAGAATTAAAATAACCCCGCATGTCTATAAACGGTACTTAACCCCACGACCCACGACATCGAATCGCTTCGCCAAGACAAAAAGAGCACCTCTACCACTTTACTTCCATAAAGAAGGAAACGTTGCAAATTTAAATCCTTGAGAAATGTTTTTGCACGCATTTCCTCACCCCACTCAGGTGCAATGAGAATCCGGCCATTATCAGAGATGGATATTCTCAGGATATTAGAATTATGCGTGTCTTAGGCAGCTATTCTGTATGCTCCACGTGGAGTTCAGATGGTATCGGAATAAATTGATCTGTCGGGGAACCGTTTGTTAAGTGCTTTGAGCATTTAAACAAGTATTGGAATAGCACTATAATATTAATGCTACAGTTATTCATTAATTAATTGAATGATGATTTGAAATGAAGAAGGTCAGGTACTTTTGTTTACTGTAGAAGCTGTGTTAAGGCATTAGACACGAAGATCTCTTTAAGATACAAACCACCCACCTATCGGGTTATTGACCGGAATGACATAAGGATTTCAAAATCGTCTAACGGAAACATTTTTCAGGGTAAAGATTTATCGGGAACATAACGAAAAGTAAACCTGTTAGAAGAGGAGTTGGGTTGTTGGATGTGTTGTCACCACAATTTGTGTATGGCTCTGTTGTCCATTGGTAAGCCATTCAGTACTATGACCGAGAGGTTGCGGGTCGAATCCGCTTAGCAGGGGCGCAAATTTAAATCCTTGGAAACATTTTTTTTCATACATTTCATCACCTCATTCAGGTGTGATGAGTACTCGGCTATAAGTAGAGATGAATACTGTCCGAATGCTAGAATGATGCGCTTTTCAGACAATTATGTATGCTCCATTAGGAGTTGAGACGGTCTTGGAATGAATAAAATTGTCAGGTATAGTACCTTTTAGTAAAGCACTTTGACCATTTCTACTACAAGTAGTAAAGCGCTCTATAAATGGTTTCTATTGTAACTCTTTGATGTGTAAAGTAAAACAACGATAAGACAGACACATCGACGAGTCAAGTTTTAGATAATAATCGCATTTAGTCATCAATTACAACTGCTTTAGATTAATCTACTGTTTGATGTTAAACTACATCACAGCTGCTAGAGATGAAGTAATGATGGCTGGAACATTATTTGTACGGAAAAGCGAGTTAGATAATAATATAGACTATCGCGTGTTAACATGGAAAGGATTACGTTTGTGTCTGTTTCTATAATATATTTACCTTGTGTTGACCTTTCCTTTGAATCACGAACGTAATGTACATAGATATGACCTCAGATGTCACTAGACAATAAATTATTATTTAATAAATTGTGAACAACATCCGAAAAACCGTATTATATTTGGTTTTGATACTGTTTGAATTATTCAAAATCGTTGTTGGGGAATACAAAATAAAACCCAGTCTGTATGTTGTACTTATATCAATATTAATTAACTTGATAGAATAGATGAAGTAAAGAGGCACACAATTAAGTAAGTATCCATTAACCATTGTCTGACAGGAAGTGTAACATAGTAAATTTTATACTCTTTCATATCGTCACTTAATTAATATGTAATGAGGATACTGGTACTATCGGTTTGACTGTCGTATTATGAGGATTACAATGGCGACTGTTATGGTGTGTTACATCCATAGTATCCTCGTATGGTTATAATTGATCATCATGTTTGTTTGCAGACGAACCGAAAGTATGTGTTTTTGTTTTAACAGTCTTGTTTTCTGATTGATGAAAATAATCCTCTTTTCTCTTCATTTCTCTCTTTTTCTTGGATGACGACTTCCTTCTATAGTCATCATAGTTGTTACTAAGTCTAGGTTGTAAGCCACTCACCAATAGTGGTAATGACATCTCAGTATCAAAACGTAGGATGACGACTCCTTCTATCAGGATTTCCCAAATCTTGTATAATAAGAGTGTTCTGTAACATCTGATTTATAACGCAATCCAAAATTGCTGGTAATACTGTAATTGGCATATTGTCGTCAATAATTCACGTCAATAATGAATTTAAAAGTATCAGCTGAGATCTCTTGTCATCCACGGTCACCTTGTTGGATAGTCTAGCCGGAAGTCCAATCACTGCGTCATACCCTTTGGCTCCAGTTCATACCGTCTCACCTACATACTCTCTACACAGTGAGCTAAGTAAGTTGCGCTATGATGAAGACAGTGGCTTCTATCAATTATTGCTACTTGCTACTTAAATTCTATCAATACAATCATGAAATGAATATAATATAGTATCATTCCGGTTAATCAATAACTCAAGGAGTCCATTAAACATCATTTAACAACAATCGTACAGAAATTTTTTTGTTGAAATTCTGTCTCAGTAATAAAAAAACCCCGGTGTTTTACGCCAATGATTTGTGGTAAAGATTGACCTCCAGCTTAGTTCCCCTTCTCTTTCTCCCTGGTGGTGTCTGACGGAACACGAGCGATGCGTTGGTCTCTATTTTTGGGATTCAGGTTTCTGTAGAGTTTATTCCTAATCATTTTTCCGCAAACAAAAGGTATCAACAAACAAAGCAACGGTGATACAGTGGAAAAAACAACCTTATTATTCCGATCTCACATTGTACTGTAATCATTGCTTAACATCAGGGGTTTATCGTGGTACAGGAGAGTTAATTATTGTATTGTTCTACAGCCCGTATACTGTAATTGTTCATTCGTTTGTTCGTTTCGTTTGAGACCTTAACTTCAATATTATGAGGACTTATGTTGCCTTTACATGATTGCCTAATTTTAATAAATGTTCTCCCCAACAATCTGCATCCTCTAAATAATTACATTATCCTTCCCAGTCCCTCTCCCTACCTATAAATGAGTAAACTCGCTTTTATGTAGATTTCTGGCTTCTATCGGTAAAATCTCTTTATAACGCTAGCTTTAAGATGTTCCTAAAGTTGGCGGTACAATGGAGTTTAATTAATTAGATTATGTTACATTAAGAGTCAGTATACAGGGAATAACAATAATGATTGCATGCTTCAGTGTTTACGCGTAATATCGTGTCACCTAAGGACTTTCCTGTAGTTACTGAAATTTCAAGTGATTACAGGAAATCCCTAAAACACGACGCTTTATTTAACTGTTCGTACAAATGAGCATCCAGTGATTATACGTACAGGTCCTGCAACTGCACAGTGACGTAATATCCTCTATAAAATAGCTATTTCTTGGTGTGTTTTGCTCTGCACTGTCAGTGTGTTATGACACGGAATTGACAACCGAGTTCACTTTATTCGTCATCACACAGTTTTATGCAACTTTGATCAAGTGTAGAAATAGTTCACGTTAAGCCTCGAGAGTCGATGGAATAATAACAACAACTAACAGCAAGCCTCGCCATAGTCAGAGGTTGGTTGATCAAACAACCGTAGAGTAGATGTTAAAGATCGTATGATGGTAGCACGGATGGATGATAATGAGATCCAAGACTGGCCTACGGGCATCATAATATAATGTGTTCAATTCCACAAACAATAGAGCTCTTCATTCCGTAGTAAAGTCTTTTCAATAATCTGCAATGATTGGCTATGAGTCTTGCATTGGATTTATTAGTTCGTTTAATTAATTAGTTTGCAGAAAGTAATTGCTCGAATAGAGACTGATGAAAACCTCCGAGCTATCAACAAAACCTATCTTCTAATGGAGTTACAAAGCCTAATCAAGCTATGAGAGGTGAATCATCAACAGCTGGTGTGTGAGAGACAGTGCTCCTCTACTTCCTATTGAAATTGAAAGCACATCAAACATTGATCTACCCACAAATCTTCCTTACTTGCATGTAACAAAAGTATCTATGTACGATGTTTACAGTCTTGGTGGCTTCTCCGAAGAGCAGGCCTGATATTTTTTTAGAATTTTTAAATGATTAGTTTTTATATCATGTGTGTGCTTGTGAGTATTAGAAAGAGAGAGAGAGAAGAAGAGAGAGAGAGAGAGAGAGAGAGAGAGAGAGAGAGAGAGGATGAGATACATTGTTTATCCAATTGATTATTTAAGCAATGAAATTGTGCATACTATGCATTCCTGTCAATGTTTGTAAAGTGCGCAAGTAAGATCATCAATTACACGACGTAACTACTTACTGGGTCCATAGTTCGGGGATTATCACGAAATTTCTGATTATGTAATGACATGAAATATCCGAATTAATTAAGAATTAATCTAAGTCATGGTAACAAGAGGCTCAATGGCGCAGAGGTATCGTCTCTGACTCAGAATCAAATGACCCGGGTTTGAATCCAAGTGGTCACAACAATTTGTTCTGCGTTTTTCACACGACTGATCGTAGGGTAGGTAGGATCTGACAACTAGTCTGCTCGGATATGGACGACAAATTAGGAAGTCCCGTATTTACATCTAAGTACGTTAAAACCCCCTAATCGTTTTAAAATCGTAAATAGTAGGCTGCTAAAAGCAATATTTCAAAAATGTACTTTCCTCTCAACAGCAATACTCAAGCTCAATTAAAAGAAGTAAAGATTCATTGAATTTGAATACGGGTTCTTACTGTAGGCGTAACTGATTATATAAATATTACTGCGTCTTGGCCAGTTATCAGTTATGTAAGATATTTACCTTGCGTGAATTTGAGCATCTGCCACGATTATCAAGGTCCATTTCCTCATTCGATGCATTTCAATGCTACCAAAACAACACCAAAAACTACTAAACAAAATCAATCCACGCAAAATGACAAGAGGACGTCTAGACATTATTATAAGATAAGGCAGAAATGTGAATAAACTTGTGAAAAGCTTACCTAATAGATGCGCTGGGATAGTGCCATCCAATCCTGTGACGTCATTGCCATAAAACTGGTTTAGTTTGGTTCTAACGTATTTGTGCAGATGCTGATAGAGAGGCTTGATTTCATTCCATAGAGTCGTTTGGATGTTGTCCAGGTTTGGGGTTTCGAAGAACGTTGACTGCTGTTCATATACGCCGTAGTCGGAGAAACCTTTTTAAAAGTGAAAATAACAATAATTAAAAGATAATAACGACAAGAACAATCGACAAATGCAATAGCAAAGAGACTAATTAAAGAAATATAAGTAGATAATGTAATTCAAATAGATATAGCAATCAACCCAATGTAAAAAAGATGGTTCTTATACAGCGCACGTATCATTAAAGTCTATCAAACCAAACTATCTTTACAATGTGAGTGTATTATACTGAAATGTAAAAATCAAAACAAAGATTGTATGTATACACCAGACTTATCACACAACTCTCAAGGCGCTTTACATCTCAATTATTTTCTAGGCCAACAGCAAACATTTTACACTAACGAGACATTTGTTGCCTGCTTGACATATTTTAATCGTACTTGGGACAAGATAGCTGCTATCTTAACAACCGGGGACTCTATTTCACCAGAGTTCATTGAGAAAATCGACGCAAATGTTCTTGCCTAAGGAAAAACAATGCATTTAGTATCCAGAGTGAGAATCGAACCTGGGACCATTGCCGTGGCAGTCACAGCAGCTGAACGCCTCTACCAACTGAGGTAACCAAGCCAAAGAAATTTGTCCAGATGAGTCAGTATACAACGTACATTTAAAAGATTTGATGTATTAGCATCGACACCATATTATAGATATACAATGTTTACTCAATTATTCGGCCAAACAGCTTTTCATTTGTTCGAGTTATGGTCATTTAAAGACACATCAGACAATTGCTGTGGAAAAGCAAATCTTTGGAAAATTCGTTGTTAATGCTTATTAAAATACCTTCCAAATAAGGATGAAAAGCCTTTAATTGTAAACAAAATTATAGCAAAAGTTATCTTTGGAATTATAATGTATTATTATATCGAATAATCATGATTGAATAATGGAAATAGGCACGGCACACACAAAAAAACGATATTTAATAACAATAAAACAAAACAAACAAAAACAAAACATTAATCAAACAAATCCACAAGCAAAGAACAAAACCAGACTTAATCTTAGCAATCACGTGATCCCATCCGCTTCTTCGCTGATAATGTAATATTATCTCTATCCGTCAATTGGTATTTGTGTACTCGTTTGTCATAACATTATGTCCTTTTCAGTTCTTAGAGATTGTGGCATTTCTTTCCCACACAGCTACTAATGTCACATCGATACGTAATCACCTGTTCGTCTGGTTTAGAATACGTGCTTACAATTATTGCTAAATGGCAGGTCACATGATCGTGATGTAATACGGTTCGGACATCGATGACCGTGTTGCACCGTTGTATACTTAGACAAGGCACTCTGCACGCACTATCAACATCTTGCATGAGGTAAAGAAACAACAATTCATAAAAACTGGGAGAATAAATTTGCAATGAAGTGGTCTTCTATCCTACAACTTTCGTTCAAATGTGCAATAGAAGCAGTAGTTGATAAGCACCTGAATTATGGACGATTAGGTGTAATAAGTCGTTTTTGTAAGATACATGAAACGGTTTCACAAGTAACATATTATTATGTGATACAGTCGACTACGTTTGTAGCGATGTCGTTGAAGTGCCAAAAAAGATCACTACATTCGATGTTCGCTACAACAGTTGCATTTTAAATTGATGCATAGGTGTTGCTACATGGAAGAAAACCATCACATCCAAAGTTCGCTACAACCGAATTTACTACAAGTGAAGTCAATTGTACAAATGTAATATTTCGTGAGTGAGTGTGTGTGCAAGTGTGTGTGCGTGTGTGTAGGTAAGTCTATAAAACACATCGAATGTCACTTTCCACATTGTGACCCCACACGAATTTTACACACATGATTATTGATCATTTTCCCTACCACCCCCTTCCCCTCTTTGAAAAAGAAATTAGTTTCTAAAAGTCTGTTTTAAAAAGTGAAACATATTAATATTAACGTGCATTTTCATTCCTGTATAATTTAATGCATCGAAATAAATGGTGGTCGAGCGGTTGCGCATTGGGCTGCAGATCATAGTCTGTGGTTCGATGCTGCCGGCGGCATCATAGTTTACCCTTGAGCATTATTAATCATTGCTTATTTTAGCGGCACTGAAACTATAACGACGCTCAGTGTTCGCTGGAAAAATCACGTGACAAAATGGCCTTGGGGATAAAGATATTAACGAAAAACAAACCAAACGAAATCACATCAAACGAAACAAAACATGAACAATTGCACGCACACACAAAACAACAACATTGATCTAATACAATCTTCAGACCAAGTTCTTTAATTCCGCGAGAGCTAACATACTGAAGATTCTATTGGGTATTTTTAAGTAGCAAATGCATAGGATTTATAAGGAACTTACGGCATAATGTTATGTGGTACAGGCATAGGCCACTATACTTTCATGACCCACTAGAGCCATATCCTTTAGTGGCACAATTCGTCCTTGCTTAGAGTTGAGTCTAGACAGTATAAAAGGTCAATGCAACAAACAAACAGAAAAAATAAACTAACCTATAAAAAAGCATCAACGCCCTATTCAAGAGACAATAAAAGAAGCGTTGCAAACCATTTTCTTGAGCTCCATCGTTCATCAAATCCACCAAGCGAGTGAACATTCCTCGAAGTGGTCGACCAGATGCTGTCCGCCATTTTGTCCACACATCTGTTAGAATGTGTGGATCACGTGACGTCGCCATGATGGAAGTCAATGAAGGTTCTAAAGCAAACTGCTGAGAACTATGAGTATGAGTGAGTGAAACACGTGCTGAGTTGTGTCTTCCTATCATCAGCGTTTGAAGACGGTTGACCTCACTGAAATGACAATGTTAGTATTCATTTTTATTCTATTTGATGTTGATTGCATTCCTATCGGGTTTAATAGTGCTTTGATACACATTTATTCGCTTCATTGGCCAATCAGCAAGGCGTTGAACCTGAATTTAATTTTTCCTCAAATTCGGTGAAATTGAAGTCGATGTTGAAAGCAATGGCAAACTATCACAAATTAGCTGTATGCAAGACTTTAAATAAATTGCTCATTTTATCTATATTTCATTTTTGCCACATTCAATCTGTGTCTTGCAAAGATTCACTAAGAAGGAAACCATTCCATAACGATCAAATTGCAATTCATTTATTGGAATTATTATTGTTACATCAATTAATTCCTTTTTGCAATTTCCCATTAGCAACCACAAGGCATGTTATTAATTCTATCAACTAAATGAGTGCAGAAGTTTGCCAACAATTCGTTTCTTCTGGGAAATGGACTGTGTATTAGTAGTATCAGCAGAACTGATCTTTCTAAATGTATAAATTTGTAGGGTTGTGGTGAGGTTTCCATTTTTTTCCTGTCTGGTCTGGCTTTATCTTTACTGAGTCTTATTCATTACTATGTGGGAACGTGGCGTTTTTTGATTTTAGAAATAAAGTACCTGCTTCCAAAGTAGTATTCGATCTATGATCCTTTGCGTGACATCTCCATGCAATTTGAACTGGGTTAGCTTTCGTGGGGAATAAGATTTGCCTAAATGAGCTGACACCCCCACAAGTACATGCGTTTATGGGTAAAAACCCCGCTCCCCACTAAAAATCGAAAAAAAAACCCAACCAAAAAAATCAACAACACCAAAATACAAACAAAAAGCTCTTAAGTATAGGTTATTTAATCGTGTCAGGGCTGTTTAGACCTCTGAGCGTCTTTCTTCCTTTTCTTTCAATATTGCCAACTCATTCAAATCTAGCTGTGTAGCCGACCTACTTACTGGTTCCATAATTTTTGTTTCGTGTAAAGACTTTCTAGCTGCCAACGTATTGTGATTTTTGTTCTAAGACGAGATTTGTACCGTTCTTAGATATAAACACAATATATTTCGAGCATATTATTATATGGCAGCAGCTTCATACGCAAGGAAATTGTGGTATGAAAAACGGATTCAAACGGGAGTTGTTTGATTCTGAGGCCGACAGTATACCACTAAAACTTGTAAGTCATCATAGTGTAATAAATAGGTCTTAGATGATGATTGATGTAATATTATTCTATGTCTGCTGATCATCTTTCGTTGCTAATATTTTCGACATTTCTGACTCCCTGGCTTTTATGCTCTCAAAGTAGGACAATATCTTTCTATGTCTCTACCTGAGTGTAGTCCGATTGACTGTAATTCCACGAAGGATACACTTTGGCATAGCATCGATTTCCATATCACGTGTGATGATCATCATCATTTGAGTCACCATTCCTTTGTTCGGTTTGGTTTTATTGCTTCCAGGCTCGATC
>JAUEKR010013783.1:0-10000 GCA_031762895.1 Corambe burchi
ACACATTACATTTACTTAGTGATAATTATATATGCTATAAGTAAACATCGTTTTTTTAGTTGGTTATACAAGGCTTTTACAATAACATCATAAAATAGAAAAAGCCCCACAAATACAAATAGAAGTAAAGACTGTATCTTTAAAATTTTCAATGAAAAGCTCAACATAACCTCCAAAAAGGTGTTAAGACTAATTATCTTTCATAACTATATATAGCCGTTTGTATGCACACGAATATTATACAAGTTTACACACCTAAGAGAATAACTATATAACCCTCTTTAATTGGGACTTTTCCTTGGTTTAACCCGATTACAGAGGTAAATTTTTCTCTATTAAAACAATTTGTTGCATGTGATTTCATACTATATTGCCAGGGGTTTTCTGATTACTAGGGTCCTAATTACTGATGTTATTCTAATATGATGTGTGTTTGTGAAAGTGTGTTTATTGTGTGTTTGTGAAAGTGTGTTTAATGTGTCGTTTGTGGAGTTGTTAAGGATTCCTTGTTCTGTTTAATGTGCGATACTAAACCAAGATAATGTTCTAAATAAACTTATACAATTAAATATGTTCTACTATGATGGTTGGTTGGTTTGTTTGTTCTCGCTCTGTTTACTGTTATTGTTGACTATCAGAACGTGTAATGATTTGTTATTCTGAATGTTTGTTTTCTATACCCTTCAACATAATATCTAGAGTCGTGGCTACAGTATTAGCTTAATGTTTCATAATATTTACTTATTATAATGTTTGTTTTGTTTTTATTTTTATGTCGATTATTGTTTTATTCATAGATTTACTTATTTCTTATTATTTATGTAATATTTTCTGTGTGAATCTGCTTTTATATTTATGGTGAATTTAAATAAGGATAACATAGACGTTGATGAACTATTGGATTTATTAGTTTGATATAGTTATATTGTGTAGTACTTTGTATACGTCTTCATTTTATCGTATTGTTGGTTGTCGTTGTTGTTATCAATAATTTTTGTTTTTGGTTATTGCTGCTGGCTACATCATGGTGATAATAATTAACTGAAGTGTTGATTTAAATCATACACTTATGTCCTTGTCAAGGTGTTTTTGTTACGTAAGATGGATATTACGTGTATTCAAGTTCGGGTCACCATTAATTAAATTAGTCTGAATCAAGTCAGCTGTTATCAGTAGCAGCTTAGAGAGAAGAGCCGACAGAGGGCGCTGTGACAGTGTGGTGGGGCAAAGGTCAAACAATGAAGTGTAACCGGATATGCCAATTATTGCCCTTTAATGCTTCCTGTCGTCTGTTTACCTTTTGTTTAATGGGATATGTTTTACAAAGTATACCCGTTATTTTAAGTATTAGACTATGTTGATTTGCATTTACGCTGTATGTATAAAATGATCCCTAAACGGTGAAAGATTATTGATTAATTATACTGTTAGGCATCTACCATGATAATTAACTAATGAGGCAACTATTTGATGAGGAACGAAACAAAGCAAAACACGTTTATTTTATTGACGCCTAAAACGAATCGAGAAGAAATTAAAGAATTCTACTTGTGAATATTATGATTATTCCTAACCATAGTAGTTGCGAATGGTAATGTACTCTAATAATTTTTCATAAATATTTCAAATTTCACGCTTTCATTTAGTATTTTGTCTAATTTGTACACCCAAAGTATTTTTAAAAAAAAAACATGTTGATTTCTATAAAGTGATGATATTATAATATTCTATTTTAGACATCTGTATTATAGTTTTTTTTTTGTTGCATGTTTTGGTGGTGGTGGTGTTAGTGTCTTATATTTCATTTTTTATAAGTTCAAAAGTTCTCATTCTCATCAACCAAAATTAAATTCTTCTTTCTGGGTCTTGTCATGTGATGGCCATAACGTAATTCTATTTTTACATTTCCTTGACTTGTAATTATAGTTCTTATGTATAATTCGCTGACGTCATAAATTTCAATGACGAGGTCAAGTGTGTCTAGTCTAGTTTTAGCTATGTCTGTGTTTCGTTGATGACGAAAATTGACTCTTAACTAGACCCTAGACACTCAGTGATGCCACATAATAGGCTTATCAAAACATAGTGGTACCTCGCTAATTGGGAAACTTTGACGGATTAGAAAATCGTCTCTATTACCCTAGTTTCCATATTAATGAGGTTAGGTAAAGGGCCTACTATTGTATTTTATAGCAATTAGGCTGCTTATAATATGTCAATTATCTGGATTTCCCGATTCTTTAGTATCCCAATTACAGAGGTTACACTGTATTGTTTAGCTTTGTCTTGATTAATAATAGATAGTAATGACACCCTTCTGGATTCGAACTGACACCCTTTAAGTTGACTAGATAGCCATTGTACATATCTTCTTCAGTCATCGTTTACTGTGTTGTATTGTGTTGTATGTTGGCTTATCTTCTTTTGTTACCAGTCTGGTCGATTGTGATATTATTTTCTAGAGACTAGACTGGTCTAGATGTAATTATACTGTCACTATGCTTATTGTGAAAAGAATGGGATAAATTGATATGGCATGTACATTCATTGACTCATCTTATCACTCTTTGCAAATACTCATATTTTCATCTGGTAGGCTACATTATACAGATACATGTAATGTTGTATCTATTATGCCTCTCTGCTTCGATTTATTATAGCCATCCTATTGATTTGATTAATATCAATCTTCATATTCTCCGTCTTATTCTTCCTCTTTCTATTTTTCTGTCTCCTTCTCTCTCTATCTCTCTCTAAATATCTCTCTCTTTCCATTTCTCTCTCTTTCTCTCTCTCTCTCTCTCTCTCTCTCTCTCTCTCTCTCTTTTCTCTCTCTATCTCTTTCTCTCTCTCTCTCTCTCTCTCTCTAAACACACACGAGCACATAAAACACGTAATACATTGACACCATGATTACCATCTAAATGACACAATTGCCGTTCATGGACAAGGTAGAATAACTTCCTTCTGGGACGATACACATCGCTTTTTTATCTCTCTCCTTCAATATTGCTGTAAATCTAAGTCTACGATGGATATTTCTGATAATTATTGTTACCACACATGAGAACACACAAAGCATTGGCATATATGATTACGCACTAGAACATCCACGATTACAGACATACAGACAAGACAGACAAGACAGACAGGGGCTGGTCACGGACACGTTAATCATCTTGTCAAGAGCTAGTTGACCACAACGATGGACAAAAGAAACAACTGACCAGTTTGGGGGGACATAACAAACTTGGGCTACTGACCAATGAGTGGACAACAATGTACGGACTTGACACTGTGACAAAGATGACACGCGATGACGACAACAACAAGAATTATCGCCCCTGGCATTTTCATTTTTTCCCACACATCAAGTGTAGCCAGGTGCGAACGTACTATCTATCGGTTAATCATACTGTGATGATGAGAAGGAGAAGATGGGAGATGTACCATAGAATGAAGAAACAGCATAGTATGAAATACGATAAAACAAGAACAAGAAGAGACTGCGTGTGTGAGAGATAATAGATAGAGAGTTAGGAAGTTCTTTTTTGAAGAGACAATGATAGAAGATAGAGAGAAATAGAGACAGACTGAAACTGGTATAGAGTATAGAGAAAGGGACACAGAGCAGAGAGTGAGACACAGACAGACAGACAGACAGACAGAACGATACAAAGTTACAAAGGATAGAAAGAAAAAGACATTAATGAGAAAGTAGAGGGGCATGAACAACAGAAATAATAGGATAAATTTGGAACCATAATGCAATGCTATATAACTAATTAGGGCACCTCAATGGAATTTTAAAATGGTCTCGATTACTGAGGTTGCATAATATATACTGTTTGTTCATGAATTTGTTTACCTAGGATTTCGTGCCAAATTTACATGGTTTCCCGATTAATGGAGGGTCCGAATTACACAAGTTCCGTAGTAATTGAGATAAGACTATGTGAAATTGAGACAGTAAGTTGCAATAGATGAGGAAGATCGATATAGTCGTGATAGTAAATTGAATTTGTGTGTGAACTGTTGTAGAGAAGTCATGGAGTTTGAATGGGATGTACACGACCCTTGGGAATGGTGGGATGTTGGGTAATAGGACGCATTATACTGTGGTAGTGGTAGTACATTGGATGCTGTAATTAATGATGAATTTGATGTAATGATGTGGTATTACTGTATTAATAGAAGGTGTAGTAGTAGCAGTAGTGTGTATTAGTAATAGTAGTAGTAGTAGTGGTGGTGGTGGTAGTAGTAGTAGTAGTAGTAGTAGTAGTAGTAGTAGTAGTAGTAGTAGTAGCAGTTGTAGTAGTAGTAGTAGTGGTAGTAGTAGTAGTAATAGTAGTAGTAATAGCAGCATCAGCAGTAGTGGAAGTTGTAATAACAATGATAGTTACAGGGATAGTGGTTGCGTTTATAGTTGTAGTGGAGGAAGTACTCATCTAACAATAAAAGTGATCAGTTTAGTGCTTGAGGTGACGGTTTCGGTTATTTTTTTTATGATGATGGTGGTGGTAGTGATGGTAGTAGTTAGTGATGATGGTAGTAGTAGTATTAGATTGTGATGATGTTAATGTCGTATGCGATAGTAATGTTAGTGGTTGATGATTATGGTAGTGTGGTTAGTCTATCGGGATTTGCGACCAATTCAATTTCAAAATTGGCTTACAAATTAATTAAATTGGGTTACCGCTTCAATCATTCTCTCTATATCTTGTATCTATCTATCTATCTATCTATAGGTCCATTGATCTACCAGTCAATTTATCTATCGATCTGGGTATATTATCATGTCTATACAGTATATCTATTTTCTTGTATAATGTACACGCATCTTTCTCTAAATGTCTCTTTATATCTTTCTTATCTCTCTCCTCTCCATAATCTCTTCTCTCCCACTCTCTCTCCTCTCCATAATCTCTTCTCTCCCGCTCTCTCACTTCCCCATCTCTTTCCCCTCCCTCTCTCTATCGTTTTATCTCTCAACTATTTATCTCTCTACTTACTAATTCTCTATCTCACTATCTCGCTTGCCCTCTCTCCCTCTTTATCTCTTTATCCCTCTTTCTATTTGCTATTTACTTCTATCCATCTCTCATTCCCCTTCCCCTCACAACCATCTTTCTCTCAAGAGATAATGTTGTATTGCAATAGTTGTGACGTCATACTGTTCGGTGCACTTGCAAATTGAATTACTTTTCACTGCTCTCTGATTAGCACCGACTCATGCTGTTATATCTCATGAAATGTAAGCTGGAGTCGGTGCTAAAGTGTAATTATGGTGTTGGTACCAGCGTTGTTATTCAATAGTTTTATCATAGATTACATACAAAATAGTGATGCAGCGTAACCTCTATAATCGAGACACTCAGTAATTCGGGAAATCTCGGTCAATTAACGCTACATCCTTGCTAACCGATTTCTAAAAGCCATTATAATATACGTATGTATGTATGTATGTATGTATGTATGTATGTATATATGTATGTATGTATGATCTAATGACAACATTGATAAATGAGTATAATTTTGCTTTTAGAATCACAATGTTATTCTAGTGGTCACCAGCAATGATATTTTGCTTTTGTTGAAATGTGGATGATGTAATAAACCAAAAAAGGCATTTTAAGATCTATCAACCATAACCATATTAAAAACTTAAATATTTTCATTTTGATTGACACAATAATGTTAATAATTTAATATTATTTCTCGCAGTTGAAATATTGCAATGCTGGAAAAAGTTTTTGCTCAAGAGATAAAGGTGCAGATTTTAGAGAAAAAATTAATACATAATTTTAAGTGTTATAAGAATGTGCAATCAAATTCTACATGCCTCATATCGTGTTGCCTTGGTAGCATCGGTAGTGAATGAACGCCCAAGAAAGATGTCACCATTGGTTGGTTGAATCAGAAACAGATCTGAACCGCTAAATGGGACAACAGACTGGATTCCAAAAACAATACGGCTGTTAAGTGTTCCCTGGAATAAAAATTTACATATACATCATCATTAGACTTAGTTTCTGTTGTACTTAAATAACAATTTTTATTATCAAAATGCTGCACAATTGGTATAAATTTTATTTAAAAAAAGCAACTTTGGTGAAGTAGTCAAGTCACGATCAACAAAATAGATATAATCAAAAAATTCTTCAGAATTTATGATATTAAATAAAAATTTTAACAATGCAATTTAAATTGCAAAAAAGGTTCTTTTCTTTTCAAAATTTAAAAATTATAATAGAGTTAAGGGACAATTGATTTAAAATAATGCAAACACAAAATAGTCCATTGTTGCATGATCTATTTCTTAAACTAGGCATCTATAAGGCAAATGAAAGAAGTAAAGCTGCTAACTATGCATCACATTTTCAAAAAGAAGAAAAAAAGCAACAAATAAAACCCATCAATAATAATTTTTATAAAGTAAACATTTTGTATAAGAGACTTTTTTTTTTTGAATTCACAGATTTAAAAAATTATTGAAAATTGAATATTGTTGCAATAAGACTTACAGCAGGGTCGGCATCTGTAGCAGAGGCTCTGGTCAAAATTGTGCCAATCTCAGTGATTTCCTCTCTTGTAATGTTAATATTATCCAAGACCAAAATTGGAGCATTGTCATTGCGATCCTAGTCAGTGTATTAATTCAAGATAATAGGATAAAGATATATAAATATCTGCATAAAGATCATAGAAATACATTGATTTATTAAGTAAACCAGATTATTTTTTAGTTTAGGAGCAATGCAAGTAAAACTACCTTTAAAAGATTATGCATAACTATACTTACAGCGATGCTGCTGGGGGACTAGAAAAAGGATTACTACACCTTCAGTTCTCTACAAGTTGTATTTTGTATAGTTGTAAATAGGCTGCTATATGAAAAAATGATCGCAGCACCCAATGATCACTACAATCGAGTTTGCTACAATTGAAGTCAACTGTATACACGCAAAATGGTCTGGGAAGGATAACTGGATCAAAAGATCATTCATAAAAGCTTATTAACCAAAAATGATCTACTGGTTTTGAAATATACCTGGTATACCTAACAAAAAGAAAGAGGTTTGAGATGTTTAATATTGTTTGTGAATATTTCTTAGCTAAATACCACCAAATGTTTCCAAGAGATAATATCATGTGTAATAAATATAACCAAATTTAAAAAAAAAAAAGTTGAGAAGCTGATAAAAATAAATGTATAAACTAATCTCACAATACAAAAAATGGAGAGATATTATCTCATGCAAATTACATATTTAGTCTCAAGTACCAAAAAGAGTACATTACAGATTAAATGGGTATAAAATAACTCATTACGGTTAGAACAATAAAGATAAGTACTATCAGTGATAGCCCAATAATAAGAACACTACAAAAAATAAAAATCTAGAGGAATATGCTCACAGTAACTTACCAGGACATTGACTTGCACTGCAGCAGAAGCTGATGGGATGTTGGAACCAAGACCGTCAACAGTTGTTACAAAGAAATTATACACCTGATTAGTTTCATAGTCCAAATTGCCTGAGGTAAAAATCCTTCCATCTTGCTGCACTGTGAACAGTGATTGATCAACACCAACCAGAATGTATTCAATATTGGGAACGGAATCAGCATCAGTAGCCTAAACGAAACAAAGATATAGAAAAGATATATTAATATTATGTCAATGTGAATCCTTTCTCTTCTGGTAATCATTGCAATTATGCAGTAGTATATTGAAATATTATCTCAAGTTGTGATGCAAAAATGATAATGCCAACACAGCATTGTGATTTTAAAAAGTGGAAAAATGCTTCTTTTTTTTTTTTTTTTTGTTCATTAAAAAAAACACTCAAACTAAATCAATTTGAGTAGGTATTTATCAGTCAAACATGCCAAATTTCAATTAATGTTTTTTATTACTGCTTAAATTAAATGACATCTTTCGCTCTGATATCTTGTTTTGAATCCCTTGTTTTGAATCTCACGTCATCTTTTAAGTTAAAGCTCATATTTTTCATACAAAAACCTTAAAGTTGATAACTTCTTAAATGATGTACATATATCTAGATAAAATCAATCACACTTCTTTGTCTTTTTAAAGGAAAACAAAACATACATATAGGCATCCTTAAGTGCCTTTATCAATGTACATTATAATATCATGAGAAAGCTGATCTCAACAGTACCTGAACTTGAGCAATGAGCTCATTTGGTGAATTTTCTGGCACAGTAGCCACATAACTGGCCTCTACAAACAATGGCACATTGTCTTGAATGTCAATGACATTGATGATCACAGTGGCTGTCGAACTCCTGGGGTTCAAGGCAAGATCTCTAGCTATCACCTCAATTGAGAAGCTCTTTTGCTTTTCATAGTCAAGCCTTCTTAGAGTGGTGATTGCTCCAGATTGTGCATTGATAGTGAAGCTAAATGAGACATAAAAGAAAATAATTTTAAATCATAGAAGTATCATTAAATACAAATATTAAGAATAGGGTACCAAAGTATGGTGTTAACATTAACCATTTATTAGAAGGCAAAGCTTTAAATATATTTAAATGAATGAGCAAATAAATAATAATAAAACGCAACAAAAGAAAACGGACATAAATGAAATAATATTCATATATATAGTTATAAAATCAATACTAAAACAATTAAGCAACAAGCATCCAGCATAGCTTTTATTCAGTGCCAACCACATACTATACTTATTGTGGAAAACAGTAAAACATAAAAAAATAACATAAGTCTTAATGAAACCAAATCTAAACATCCTTACTAAATCCATGCATAGTTTTTAACAATTTGGTAAAATTGAAATCCTATTTATAAGTCTATTAATTTTATGACTTGATTAACAAACTCTGGTCAATAAAGTCACATTATTTTATATCATAGCCTATTATTTTTATCCAACATAAATTGACAAAGGAAAATATGCTTATTCTAGTATCACTTGAACTTTAAAAAAGTAATCAGGATATTCACAACTAAAATGCAGTGGGTGAGTGACAGATTTGAGGAGAGAGCAGCTGAGTAATTAAAATTGAATGGTAACAAGGTCTGCTTCTTTAGTCCAATGGTCTAGGGTCAAATCTGGGTAGATGCAATTATCAGTGAAATTTGTGCTTTTTCACAATCCTAATCCTAGCTTCAAAAGGATCTAAGAGCTAGTCTGTTCAGATTCGATAAAATAAGTCATAAGCTCAGTATTAACATCTAAGTATGTTAATAATTCCTGGAAGGTTTAAAATTGCAATGAAAGCAGGCTGATGGAAGATACAAACAGACCAAATTGAGTTATTAGTTATAAGTCAATGAAGTAGATTGGGTCAAAATATAATAAAAATAATAAAATAGTGCACTATATTATTCCTATTAAGCGCAAACCCGCAACCCACCCCCCAAAAAAAAAATCACAGTTACTGAATCCAAGATATGTAACACAAACTATCGTCTATAACCAAAATTCTACAATAATGATATAATGATGCCATCACTACTTATCTAGATATTGGATCCAAGCTAAGTGAGGTAATTGGTTATTTGAATTAATTTTTGAAACCTTGTATAAATCTAAATGCAGTTGAGTCTATCTACTATTGCTAGCTGGTAATTGTTAGGTTTTTTTTTTTCCATTCTTTCCATTATTCAATATATGACATCAAGATTGAACTTCTAAACTATAGTTTTCAATTAAGTTTTGATAATTGAATGCCTTATGCTTTCATTTAGTTTTGGGAGACTTAAACAGCGATATTTTTAAATATATTTTTCCAGACAACTAAACATTTTCAAATAACTATACTTCAGTCAAATTATAACCTATTGACATCAAATTGATGCTCATTTGAAAGTGATATCATGACAATCTTAATGAATTGAATTGAATTGAATTTATTAGTCATTTTGTATACAAAGCATACAATAAAAATTTGACTTGGTTTCATCAATAAGTATACATAATACATAATATATAAAGGACATCCATAAAAA
>JAUEKR010013894.1:0-11230 GCA_031762895.1 Corambe burchi
GAGAGAGAGAGAGAGAGAGAGAGAGAGAGAGAGAGAGAGAGAGAGAGAGAGAGAGAGAGAAAGAGAGAGAGAGAAAGCTAGCTAGCTAGACATACAGAGAGATAAAGGCCGATGTTTATCCCCGGTTTCTATGACACATGCGAGCGAAGATAAACTATTTCCCCTGGATAAGACGCCAGTGCATCCCAGGTTACTTCCCCAGTCGCGATAACCGGTACTCATTTTAACAAGTGAGTCGCGTGAGGAATATGTGTGAAATACTTTTCCCAAGGACACAACGCCGCAACGCATCGACCGGTCACAGTAATACAGTAAAACCTTTGATGATTGATGTGTTTTCGACATCATCACAATAGCTGATATCTAATTCACAAAAATAAAGAATAATTTCATATTTTATGTAAAATACAGTGTGCCTACGTACAAGGTTGCCTTGAATCTAGTACTCCCATGTTATTTCTCTCAAATGGCATTCTGCTAATTATTGACATGCTTGCTGAGTTTTTCGACATCGTCCAAAGAACAGATTAACCTCAATCCCAAAAAGAATAATTTCATATTTCTTACAAATATTGGGATCACCCCAAGTGAAAGTTTGCAGGGCACATAAAAATGTGAATATCACCGATTATAACATCGATACGCCGTGGTTTGCTGCTGGCACAGGTGTTGAGCTGCTGTGACTGCCACGGAGACTTTCTCAGACTGGTTTATGCCTTTTTCATTGGGCAAAAATATTTGCGTCGATTGCCTCACTGAACTCTAAAGAAAAAATAGTACCTACCCGCTAACATAGCTGTCTTGTCCCAAAAAACAAAAACTAGCGGGCAAATGCATCATCATACTGGTGGATGGGGGAGTAAACTAAATATAAATCGCTTCGTTATAAAATATGCATTGTCTCACGATTCTTGAGAGTCCTAGTTGCAAAGGTTTCATTGTACTGAGTATAGTATTAGCAAAAATAGAGGTACTTACATTATTGTGTACTTTTTCATGCTCTGACTGCCATTGCAGGCTATTTCGTGGGTCTGGTACAGTAATGGGCCCTCCCAAAGTCAATATTTGGAGGGCGTATAAACCAAATATTAAAGATGAATACATCGTTGGCTTGTATTTTTAATATATTCTTCACTATTTATTTCATCCACAATAACTGAATGTCAATTAAAATACCTACGTGAAATACAATGGTGAAATATGCAAGGTTAATAAATTGAACAAAATGGAAAACTACACCTACTACATCGATTCATACGACTACTACTGGTACTACTACTACTACGGCTCTTACTTCTACTGCTGCTATTACTGCAATAACTACCTCTACAACTATTTCTCCAATTGATACTGCTACTGTAGTCGAGTGGTAAGGCACGTAGCTCGTGATCGAGAAGTTCCGGATTCGAATTCACTTAGTGGCGGCGCAAAGTTAAATCCTTCGGGGAGTTTTTTTTTTTTACACAAATTTCCTCAATTCACTCAGGTGTTATGAAATTTCGGTCATAGGCAGAGATGGAGATTGTCGGAAAGTTAGAATGATGCGCCTCTCAAGAAGATGGTAATGGAATGAAAAGTCCTGTCGGAGATCTCTTTGTAAAAAGCTTTTGTGCATTTAAAAGATTAGTGGGAATGCGCTATAAACATGTTCGCTTTTTACAGCTACTACTGCATCTACTTCGACTGCTACATTAACACAGTTTCTAATACATCAATAGACATATTCACATTCATTGCTAAAATATCACAATAAAAGCAGTATAACGCCTAATAATAAAATCCATTCAAAAGTATTGATTACGTTTGAAAGATAATTGCACGAATACTAAGGCACTTAGTATTAAATGGTGAAGAAACATTAGCAAAAGCATTAAAGCAAGTTAGTTGATTATCACGCGATGAAATATCGTTATCATTTATATCAATAGTTTGGTTATCATCTAAGCAGACAACTACGTAATTCCTAATCAGCGTCAATGTTATCATGCGAAGTAAAGAATTTTACAGATTATTATAGCTTGTTAATTGCCGTACAATAATAAAAGAAAGTGAACATAGTTACTTGAACCAGTTACTGGTTCCAAGCGACCGGAAACTTTTAAAGTCTTTTTTTTAAAACAATAGCAGTATGTTTGACATTAAGTAGTAGCTTTGTAATTGCCGTACAGTAATAAACGAAAGTTACCTTAGTGTTTCTTGTTCCCAGCGACTGGAAACTTCTTTTTTTTCACAATATGGGCATTGGGCAATATGACAATGAATCATTTTTATCAAGACAGAAAATTGGGGAAAAAAGTCCAGCTTCATGATGGCCTTATCCTAATATAATGATAACGCTATGAGAAGTCAAATGTATTAATTAATTATAACATGTTGATAACAATAGAATTATGTAATAATCTGGTTGCAACTATAACGATATTATAATATCATGACGAGCAATTTTATTTGTTATAATAATATGAAACAATCTTAAAATAGTTTCAGCTTAAAATCATAATTTGTCATATTGGTTTATGTCCACCAATATGCATATACAAAAACTACACCTTAGCTGTGAACCTTACTATAAAAAGATGGACTAGACCAAACATGGTCTTGATTTTTTTACTTAGCGTGATATTTGTATATTGCAATTTATAGGAGGTATAAAATGCATATTATTACACACGTCAATGGTTTTATGATATAACGGAAATAGACCAATAGTATTCTGAATGACGATATTCATATGAATACTATCTATGACTATGCATCTACGTTTTGGAAGCTTTTGAGATAATTGTATCGCTATGCGTTGGATAGCTACATCATAAATTAAAGGTAACACTGAACGCCATATTATATCATTCGTAGTATATCCTCAATATAAAAGTTGCGCATGGCTGACATGCAGCATGATAATAAACTCTTTACTATACATTATTCTTATATTGTAATACCTCTGTAATTGGGAAGTTTTTAATCGGAAAACCCAGAAAACTGTCACAAAAGAACCAAATGCTATGCATCTAATTATATCGTGTGCCCTGGATAATCCACAAATGCTTCCCCATCACAGAAGTTCCAATGTATATCATATAATGTCACCCAAAGGTGAATACTAGAAGTTGGATATGTGAGGCTCAGATACTTTTGTGTTTTGATGATTGATTTTGAATGTTACTTTAAAGAAATGGCTCTTATGTTTTAACGTGTACGCTCTGATATAAAATTCATTTTAAAAGCAACACTAGCTAATTGTTAATAATGAACCGAAAACTTGATTAAGTACAATATCAAAACAAAACAAAAATCAAAATGAATCACATTGGATGAATTATACCACGAATGGACAATCATCATAAGCAATTCATGATATCGGATATCTAGCTCAGATAAAAGAATAGCAGTAATAGCAGCTTAGTAATAATAAATGAGGAATATCGACACATATGAAGCAAGGGCATTACTAAATCATAATAAGAGGCCGGTTTTAGTCGGCTCGAATACCAATCGTTGCTTAGCCGTGAAGAAGTCCATGACAGACAAGGTCACAAAGAATGAATTTTTGGTCTAAGTGACTTAATGGATAGAGGAGGACTTTCTGCTGGCAAGTCGATTCGGTGCTGAGGCTTGTGGGATCGTGTACCTTTCCAATTGTGATTGTTTTCATTATTTTCTCTTTTTATTTCGCTTCTGTATCGTCCACTCTATGGTTTCTTTAATAATTATCTACCTCTTATTACAATAGTAATAGTAGTAACTATTTAGTATGGGAGTGAATAATAATAAATAGCTCTTTGATTTTATTTCATAAATGCTCAGTGTTTTAGAAAGTGGTCTCGGATATGCCCTCTTTACTATGCCATTTCAACTCCTAGTGGAGCATGCAGATGAGCTGCTGGAAAGAAACGCCGCTTTAACATTCTAATATTATCTCTGCCTATGACGCATCTAGCGTTCTAAAGGGTTTTATCTTGACACAAGGCTACCGAGTAAAAGTGGAGCTTTCAGACTTGTAAAAGGAATTTCCACTAACTACCTTGACCTTCGTTAATGCTTTTGATTGAGTAGGAATTATAGGAAAGAAAGGAGGAACAGGAAGTTTTATGCGTAGAAATCATTACTTACAGTTTTATACAGCATCTTTTATCATATGTAGGTTACGAATGTTTGTTTTTAATTAACTGAGTATATATAGTTTACTTAATTAAGTTTTCTCAATAATTTCCAATTGTATGAATACTGTCATGCTGCCAGTAGTTTATGCGTGTGCTTTTTTTTCGTGCCAAGTTTTTTCGGTGCTGTGAATCGTAGGTTAGTCACCTTTGTAACCATAATTTTCCTTTTTATTTTCCCATATTCTTTCGCTTCTATGTCTACTTTGGGGTTGTCTTAATGTGTTTTATGTATCACTAGAGTTATGGCCCTTGAAAGTTCATTGGGGTCGAATTTTTTGTAATTTTCAATTTTGTGCAAAATGACCTGGTCTAAACCAAACAAATCATATGTTACAACCATATTGTAGACTCAAGAATAGTTCTTCACCTATAATTTTTTTAAAGGACAAAACTTATTGAAATATAAAGAGTTTAGTTTTCATTTAAACCTCATTTTCTCACATTATAATTTTAACACCCAGAAACCTTATAGGAAAACCATTGTGAACTCATTTCTTTGCATAATCTCTGGATTTCATTACACTTATTTTTTCATATAGATAAAAAATGTGAGGGTTATAATTGGAGACGTCTGTCAAACAAAAAATGTCGCCATCACTGAGTTACTACCCTTGAAAAAAATAACTCACAAGTTCAACAGTTCTTGTTTTTAAACAAAATGACTTGTAAATTTAGTTGTATATTACCGAATTATGTTTAATTTCGAAAAGTATTCGACATAAACAGTGAGAAACTTTTACAAAATATAAACATAGATTCATAGATAGCGTTTGATTCTCATTTAAACTTCTGTTTTTCTCAATATTATATAATTATAACACTCAGAAATCACATTGGAAAGCCATTACGAACCTCCTCTCCACTCAACTCTTTACCCGTTAAAGGAATTTCATAACATTTTTTTCATATAGCTAGATATGTGAGAAAAAAATTCAGGTATTTCCCAAAAAACAAATGCTGCCATCATCGAGTTATTGCCCCTGACATATCATAATTCATATTATTGATTTTAAATTGTTAAACTGTAAAACGCTATGTGCATTTCTTTTAGATTTGGAATAGCGTTTCATAAATACTATGTATTATTATTATTATTATTATTATGCAAAATCGCAACTGTTTACACTTTTTTTTGTTTATAAGCAAATTGACTTAAAAAAAACATTCTAGCAGTACTTTGCCAAATTTTGTTGAAATATTGAAATGCAGTAGACATATAGGGGAACAAATGTTCAACTAATAGTAATGAATATAGTGTTAAATTATCATTTAAACCTTATTTTCTCACAATATATTATTCCACTCAGAAACCATTGTCAAAAGGTAAAATAAACCTCTCTCCCCTTCCCTATGTATACGTTTTGAGGATCGGATAAAACGTGCATTCATACAGCTAAATATGTGAAAAGAAATAATTTAAGGAGTTCGCCTCACCAGAGATATTGCTCATGAAAAATCATAAAATATCACCTTTTTCAACTTTTTGACACTATTTGTTTTGTTCTAAATGACTTGACCTATTTCAAACGTACAATATATTATCTTATAATTGTGATATCCTGAGTAGTATGTAACTTAAAAAGTTATAGAAGGAAATATGTTATACTTAATATACTGTGTTTAACTTCCATTTATACTACTAATAAATCTTAGTGAAAAAAGTTTCATTATAAAACCCTCTCCAATTGTCCACTCTGCCCTTAGTGATGATTTGACCTAACTAAATTTTCCATATAGCTACTTATGTGAAGAAAATAATGTATTGAAAACTATCGCCATAACAAAAATCTCTCAAAAATCAGGAAGAGGTCACAATTTTTTTCTAAGTATTTCGATTTTGTGCGAAATGACCTAAACTTCACCATTAAAAAAGTAATGATATTGAAATTTAAAATTGAATAATATTAGTCGAGTAAAGCTACAAAAGTGCAGAATTTAATGAAATATATAGTGTTTAGACTTTATCTAAACCCGATTTATCATTATATTATATACATAACGATATAACTCATCATAAAACGCGCATATATAATATATAATTAACATTTTTTACAATTTCTTCTCAGCACATTTTGGAGATTTGATGACCTATTTTTTTCATTTAGCTAGATATATGAATGCAATTGTTTGAAATGTTTGTAAAAAAAATAACCATCAACATTACAGGTTTATAGTTCCTGAATATTAATCGTGATTATTTTTTTCACAATTTTGCTTCTATCACTAATGAACTAGAACCAAATAAATTAGCATCAAATCACACCATTATTATGAAAAATAACTTGATATCAAAGTTGAAAATCTTCAAATATGCGTATAATATTGAGCTATATAGAGTTCAAGCTTCATTTCAGTCTTTTTCTTTTAGAATATATTTGTAATAAAACCCGGAATACGACAGGGAAATTGTCATTAAGGTCACTTGGATCATCTTTTCATTATTGTATGAATGAAACATTTTCAAATAGCAAGATATGATATATAAAATTAGTTCCTAATTTGCCTGAGTAGTTGTCGCTTTTAGAGAGTGATTTCCTTGCAAGGTTACAAGGTCATACATGAACCCGACAGCATTATATCATGGCATATTTTCAAAAACTTCTAAGCAATGCAATGAAGTATTATATAACTTCTAGTGAATAGCCCAAACCCGTTCTACTTCGCCCTCAGTTGAAAACAGTTTTCTTCATATGAAATCGTCGGATTGTGATGTTATTCGATATTTTTGAGAAATCTCATTTAATATGTTTACCAGCAATGAACGTCGTTATTATTGCACAGTATTAGTATTAAACAATGAATGGTAATCACGCTTAATATTATAAATTACTGCGTAAGTTTCGTTCTTTGATACGAACTATTTAAAAAAGAAAACCAGAGTACGCTGTAATTGTAATACTCAGTACATTTGTAACCTTTTAAAACAAAATTCAACTTAGACAATTACAGAAGAATTTGAACTATATATTATGGTAAACTTATATTCAAGTAAGATTTTCATAATATATTGAATTTATCATTTTTCTTGCTGCGCCCTTTATAATACTGTATGTCATACATCATTTCTTCCTAGAAGTTCTTAGCTAGTTAATTGAGACTAGTTTGCATTAACTCATCAGAATGAATATATTGAAATTGATGGGTATTAATGTACTATCATTAAACAAAAGGCAGCACATGTTTCTATTGCGATATCCATACAAATACGTGAAATATTATTAGCATAGATGTGAGCATATCAAATTGAAATAGTAAAATGCAGTTTAAGTTTCTGACTGCCTTTATATTTATCATATAGAATGCCAAATTAATAATAACACTTGAATTTAATTTATGAAGCAGATAGTAGTCCCATGCATGCATTTAAATTGAAAGTAACATGGAGAATGATCATACGTTCGATCACCATTTCATAATATAACATCTAGACTAGGATGTTTATCATTTCACGTTGATTTGCGTCAGTGCCATAATTCTCCTTTGCATCTCGCTGTCTGGGTTCATTCATTCCCGAATGATATCAACTAACTAATCGGGTAGAATTTTTTATTTTTTTGTACCATAATGTTCTTTCATCACATTATGGCTAGTCTTTATTATTTTATTATTCCATTTTGCTCTACTGTTTTGTTTTTCAGATCTCAATGTTAAGCCTTAATATGCTTGAGTTAGTTCTGAAGCATTATTTTATACATCTGAATACAAATGTATGTATATAATATTTTAAAACTATTGAAAATGCGATAAGATAAAATTTGAATTATGGAGAAAATAAAGTACGAAAAAAATATTCCAGTACACCGTAGGACAATAACTCGTTGAATTGAAGCATAATGAAAAAACTAGTCCTAGGCCTAGACTTTATAACTTTAGATTACCTAGTCTAGATTAAGCATGCTATAGCTTGGTGTTTCTGTATAAATTGTTTTGTCGTTTATATCTCCCTTTTACAGAATCTGAATTTCTTTATGCTTTTGAATTAAAGTTAATATTTCATTATTATTAATATTGAATGGGAATCTTGGAAGACAATTAAGTTCATATTGCAAGAGTCTGATGATGAGTAAGGATTTCGATGGTTCACTCTATCTAGACTAGTCGGGATGTTTTTGTTAGTCATGATATTCAGAATAATTACGACACAGATATTTCACACTAGGTCTAGTTCTTTATCTAGTTCTATAGACCGGATAATATGGTATTCTTTTTATCAGTCAAGTATCTTTTTTTCAAGTCATTATTACACATTCTATTGATATAAGCCTCTTTGTTTGATGCATCAATGAATAGTGAATTGACTAGCTCCAGTTGTAAACGGTGTTATGTCAGTTTAGAATCATTTGACAAACTAATCCCATTATCCGAATTTCGACTAAAATTTTTAATGAGGGTTGTTTCGAAAAAATATTTGATAAACACAAAGTATCAAGTCTAGAGAATAGAGAATTGCATCATTTGAAAACTAGGTAAATGGGCAATCTAGTTATGCAAAAATTTCTTCGTTATATCAAATAATTTAAATTTTGAATACAACGAAATTCGGTCGGATACACATTTTAGAGCACATTTTCAATTTTAAAGCCATGTAAAAAATTTTGTTTAGAAAACTATGAACATGTCTTTCCATAGTAGAAAAGAGCAATGTTTTGGCTTTCAATCGAGCTAAATCTTATTCAAATTAAAATTTGATAACGCATAGACGGGCTAGCGCTTAAACAAAAACAGTGACCTCGTGGTTGAAAAAAGAAATTTTGAAATATCAAGGGCAATAACTCTATGATGGCGACACTTATTTTTTGGCAAACACCCAGAGATATCCAGGTATATGAAAAATTAGGTCTCATTAATTCCCCATGGGGGGGGGGGGCGGGAGGGTTTCACCCAGTCAGCCCATGGACTATAAGGATTCGAATACGCGACCTCTCGATCACGAGCTGTGTGCCTTACCATTAGACCACAGAGCCACACGATTACTGAAGGTTCCCATTACAGAGGTTTCACTATAATATTAGGTTTCATGGGGATGCGACATAATTGCGTGCGTTACCTTGCAGGCCACTTTTTATTATGTAGTTCACGTAACTCATTATGACGATGAGAATTTTAGCGAAGACGACAGCTTGGAAATACGACAAATAGCCTTAGAGACAAAGAAATTACAGGGATGAGGAAGATGAGGGTTGAAGAAAGAACATCTTGGTAACCCAGCTGCTATAGTACAGCCTTTTGTGATAAAACAATAACGGAAGAGGAAAACGAAAAGGGAAAAGATGATAAGAAAGATCATCTTTATTGAATCTATCACAGGATGGAAGTGATTGACACTGATTATGCATTATTATGATTATCGTTACCTAATCTGTTTTCTCTTTTGTTCATCAAGACACAAGTCATCTTGATAAAACGCTATCCGACTACTTGCTTAGACATATACAATGTAATAAATAGTATAAATATAATATACCGAGGCACGATATTATGGAAACTTCCATTTCTGACGTTGTCCCTCATTTACATAGAGTTCATTTATACCTTCATTCTGTATATGTGTTCATTTAGGTAATAAATATGATGATGGCCTTAAAAAAACAGCTTTTACGCGTACTAAAATCACCTTTAGATATTATTACTTTTTCTGCAAATTGATGCAATAGCGACAGTGCTGAATATCATGTTTTCAATAGCGAAAATGGATCTGGGAACTTAAAAAGATATTCGCATCTTTGTGTTTCTATCAATAATATTTGTATTGTATAGCACATTTTTTTATGATATGAACTTGTTATAAGCTGTATTATAGTATATATTATTTTTAATATTCAATGATAAATGATAATACAGCTCGAGGAAAAAAATCAGAAACAATGTTCTTCAATTTATTTATATAATTATTTTGTTTCTAAAGGCTTATCTAGCTTACCCTGGAAAGCCTAAATTAATAATCTAAAGCATGTAAATTACCAAATTATGAGTTCTCATATTGACCCAAAAATGATTTATTTAGCTAATCTCTGATAGTCGATGTAATTGCAAAACTATGAGCCCTGATTTTGAAACAAAAATATTTGAAATCTGCATATAGAACATTTTTTCCCTTTTTCTTTCATCACAAGACTAGACTGACATGTCAATCTTTGCAGTGCAACAATAGAAGAATGGTCACCCTGTAATCGGAATTCCGATTGCTATTCAACTCATGTCAATCAGCTGAACATGTGCAGAAATGGCTAAGCTAGCATAACAATGATGTCCATTTCTCCCCACTCAATACTAAAGTCTAGCATTAGTGGCTCTTTATCCGTGCTTTTTTGTAGCATCTTGTAGCTAGCTAGACTAAGTACACCATTTATTTTCAGTATCCAGGAAGGCAGTTATGTTGATATTATATCCTCGGACAATGCAGAATATTTTTGCTGCACCTGTCAAACGTGCTCTTCTTCATCATTATCAACATCATCACCACGGTCGTCATCATATAACTTTAAAAGATAGGCGATAAAACAATAAACGGTATCAATCCCCGAGGGTTTAATTATTTTCGGTCGTTTTTCGTGTCTGTTTTTGTTTTTGATCGTGTTTTTTTACCGCTACCGTGCCACACCAGATTCACTCGCCGCCAGCATGAAATAATTGCGAGTAAAATGTATAGTAAAAAGATTGTTCTTATGCAGCACACTTATCATCCATGTCTCAAGGCGCTTTACATCTCGTTTACTCGCACAGCCAACAACAAACATTTAACACTGACGAGACATTCGCCTGTCAGGTGTGTTACAACTGTTTTTCGGAAAAGACAGCTGTCTTAACTGACTGCTAGGTACTATATTTCACCAGTTCAATGAGGCAATCGACGCAATTTTTTTTTTGCCCGAGGAAAAACCACAGTTCAAGGATTAAACACGTCTATACCGAAAATGGACCTTGGAGCCCTTCAATCCCCAATACAATGACTTAATCACTCAACCACTGTCGCATATTCATCATTATCACTGTCATCATCTCCCTTATAATCATCAACACCACACATCATCATCTTGGTGATGATGTAAGTGATGGTAACGATTATG
>JAUEKR010014115.1:0-11227 GCA_031762895.1 Corambe burchi
CAGAGCAATCGACTATGCTTTAGCGATGTTGGGGAACAACAAAAAGGATCGCTACAACTATAACTGCTGCATTTAGCATTGTTGTATTGGGGTTGTTCCATAAATAAAGTATAAAGTGTAAAGGAACACAACATCAGAGTCCACATATACTGGTGACTAACTTCTACAATTACAACATAATTTGTTGCCTCAAAATACAATTGTTCTATGCCCACCAATATTTATTTTGAGAAAACCCTCTTTTAACCTTATTATTATAAAAATATGGACATAAAACAAAGTTTTCTTTAATTATATTATTAAGAAAGAGATTTGGATGATGCAAAGTATAAATCATTTATATTCTTAATTACAAATATGGTTTCATCGCATAATATTCCAGAAGTGGACATAGAACAATTGTATTCTGAGGTGATGAATTAAAACATGAAAATTACAAATAAAATGAAATGGAACTTCACAACAAATTCAAATATACAGGACAAGCAGATTTCAATATTTTTATTCAATCGTTTGTTGCACAATATGGTCATTTAAAATATAAGATTTAAGTTTAAGTAATAATAGTATGATATACAAAGAGCAGTAAAAATGTGAAAAGGGATTAATGAAGACAACCATAATAATAACAACTGAGAAAGAAAAATTGTTTCAACCATTTTCCTAGTCCCCCGCCCAATGACACCATTACAAATGTAGTCGACTGTAATGAACTGCACTTATACATAAATATAAGTCATTTTAATACTTGAGTGACTCACTTCTCATTAAAAGTAATAGTGAACATTAGAGTAACAAGAACATAGAAAATCATAGTCCTAGTAAAATTTACAGTAAACAATGAATATTTATTATGGCACTGCAAACATCATTTCAACTCAAGCTCTGACACATGTGTTAAGTATGAAAAAAAGCATTGAAATTTATAGAGTAATCTCCCAATAATCACACAGCATTGTACAATAAAAATATCGGATGTCGTAATAAGTTATAATATTCATATCTACAGACGACTATGTTTGTAGCAATGTCGTTGGAGGGCCAGAAAAAGGGGTTCAATACAGTTGTAATTTGTAAATCTGAATAGAGGACTTCCCGTAAACAAAATTATTGCTACAACCGAATTGGCTACAAATAAAGTCACTGATAGTCTACTCAAAACAAATTTGGTAGCAAACTCGATTGTAGTGATTTTTGGAAGCAGCGATCCTATTTCTCATGGAACTACCCCTCAGCCCCGATGATAAATACGGCGGTTGTAGCAAAATCCGGATGCTGCAATCCTTTTTTCTTGTTTCTCAACATCGCTACAAGCATAGTCAACTGTACAATATATAATAAATATGAAATAATGCAAATAACTTTGATGGAAATTGAACTCAGAAACATCACCACAGTTTTATCTTAGAACCATCAGGGATTGGAACAACCTCCCCCCAGTCACTAAAAATAGTCTAGATCTTGATACATTCAAGGCTAGACTCGCCCCCAAACATTAGTTGCGCTGCGCAGCCAATATCCTCGACACAATGACCAAACAGGGTCCTGTCGAGTAACGAAACAGAAACAGAAAAGCAACAGAAGTCAGACACCCTACCAACTGAGCTAACCACAACGCCAATGCAAATGAGAGCTTTAGAAATCTGGTAATAATTATCTAGAGAAAATAATGGTAAAAACGACTTTAACAGGACCATAACACAGTATGTAATGTAAAATGGCAATTTACATAGCGCTATTTCTTTTAATAAAAATGCTCAATGGCGCTTTACAAAAGCAATCAATCAATCAATACACTCATTGAGTACAAAATTTGTGATAAAAACAGCTACAAACAATTAAATAGCGACGCTAGGTTTACGGCGGGAATAAAATAACATAATGCCCTTCGGGGATAAAGATATAGACAAAAAAATAAATAAATAAAATAAAATAAACATACACCTACATTTCATAACAAAAACAAAATAAGGAAATAGAAATAACCATACTTCCAAATATTATATTAAAAATTACAACTGCGTAAAATATATAACATATAAATAAAGAGCATTTGCCAAAAGGTGTGCCATTGCTCCTTTGTCATCAGTTGCTATGTACGAAAAATTTAAAATGGTCATAAAAGTCTCTGCCATGAAGTAACAATTTTTATCTGCTTTACATCATACACATATATCACCAATGATTGATAAAAATAATAAGACCGTAAAATATGTCAGTTATAAATTACAAAAAACAAAATTACTTGCGTGTCTCAAATGACTAATTTTTTCATGGTTTTTTTTTTTTTTTTTTTTGGGGGGGGGATTCTTCTTTTGTTTTAAAGAAAGATTTCCTTTCAATTTGTTTCATAAAATGAAGCAATAAGTGCAAATTTGTTAATATAAATCTTAGTCATTAAACACTGAAGTTCGCCTAGAAATTTGGTCTCCAGAATTTGAAAATTCAAAAAGGTATATCATTTTGTACATACATACTTAGCAATAAAGCAGCTACAGTAGAATATGATTGTAGCGTTGCTCAGATTTAGCAATCCCTTTTCCATGGAGCATCTCCCTAATATCAATACAAAATATGACGGTTGTAGCGAACTTCAGATGTAGCAATCCTTTTTCTGCCCCCACTCCCAACATAGTGGCCTGTATTAATGTGGGAGAAGGGAGGGTTATTCAGGGAAATAGTTTAAAATACTCTACATCTTAAGGGTAACCTAAGGTTTCAGTCAAATGATTCCAAATTGGGACTTCAAGTAGTTTTAAAGGGAGCATTTTCATACAAGAGGATCAGAATAAGAAAATGCTGTATTAGACAAATTTAATTTTTTGTAGGGTTTTTTTCAACACTCACATAAACAATTATACAAAATATTAGGTATAGTATAAACAGGAGCATTTCCATGAATACATTTAAAATCAAAACAACCAATCTTGAACACAATTCTCCCGTCAACTGACAACCGTTGAAGCTGTTTCCGTATGAAAGTGATATAGATAGTCTGTTTTCCTAACACTCTCTTACCACAAAATAATTTCCAATTACCAAATAGAATGCAGGAATAGCAGTACAAGAGTTGTTATAAAGAGGCTTTATTGTATTTTATAATCAACCAAGCATTAAGCACAAATATAAATAATCATAGGCAATAAAAATGAAAGTCCTTATATATTACAGGAATTGACATACAGTAGTGTCCGTCTAAATGCCCAGTGCTCAGGAAGCAGAAAAAAACAGGCATTTAGGCGGACCGGGCGTTAAGCTGGAATTCCCGATCGGTGAGGTTGTGACCATTTCTAATCTAGCCCCGCAGTTTTCTGCGGCCGCAAATTTTACCCCTCACCGCAAACAGCCGCAAATTTTGCTGTTTTTAGACAAAATTAGCGATTTTGGGGCAATTTGAAGGGAAAAGAGTAAGAAATGAGGAGGAAAAAAGAAAAACAGAAAAAAGAGAGAAGAAAGCAGAAAGAAATGTCTGAAGCTAAAGCAGGACGAGCGCCATCTGTGATACCTAAGCGCAAGTTTTTGTTATCATTAATAGTACCAGAATAAGACCACTAGTACGAATAGAACATTGGTCACCGAGTTCATTTACGCAATAACAGTAACATTTAAACAACATCAACGATTACCACATAGCATGATACTCATGCGTACTCTTTCTAGTTTCTTCTGTAAAAGAAGTATGCATAACTTTCATGCTACTTTTCTAATTGTGATTACAATAGCATTAGTAGTTAAATCGTATTATAATTCAATTACGACTGTAGTATATCTTAATATATATTACTACTGCTACTTCTACTATTTCTACTGCGGTTACTACTTATACTATTATTATTGCTACTTCTTCTACAATTACTCTTACAACTATTTCTATTACTGCATGTCACTTTTGTCACGAATAATAACAAGGCCCTACTGGTATCATTTCTAAATCAAGTGCTGCTTCTTAGTACTGGTCTGGTAGAAGGTTTTAGTGCTGTGCTACCTCTTCTGTGCTTCGACAGCAACATCCAACAGCCAATGTTTATCATTATTTAATCTTTTTTGCTGCAAATATGATAAATACCTCAGAGACGCTACAGTTCCTACTACTACCCGTGCTGCTATTACTCTTTCCATTTTAATATTATTACCTTTGCTGATAAAGTTAGTTTTATAGGATTTTCACTTATTTTTGGCGTGTTTGTGATTGTGTACATTGGTATGTTGATTGTGTTTATGCATGTGTGCGTTGTTGCTTTAAAAAAACATTAAATTTTATTTATTCAATTATTTTTTGGAAAATTATGCTTTTTATTTCATACATTAAGTCGCAAATTTGTGGCAAAAAAAATGGCAAATTTAGCCATTTTTGCCGCAAATTTTGCCTTTTTATTTGTGTCAAATTAAGGCAAATTTTAGGGTTTCAAATGGCAAAATACTGCGGGGACAGTCTAATTAATTGTTCGTCAAGAAAAGTGGCATTAGGCGGACACTACTGTACTAAGATAATAGAGCGCATGGCGAAACTTACTTTGATTTGAAGCATGTTAAGTTAACTCTAACTCTAATAATTCTGAATTTGACTGTACAAGACAGTATACACACGAGAATAAAATATTATAAACCATTGTTTGATTTAAAAAGGTATTTATGATTGTTGCTTTATGCGTTCCATTTTCAATGGCATCAATTTTACCATTTCTTCACAAATGTTCAATTCATTTGGTACCAATGTCTTTGAATCTGGATTAGTAGAGCAATAATCTACTACAAATTGGTAGCAATCAGAACTTTTCTTCATCATACACAGTCGCCGAGATACATCAGGTTCTAGGATTTTGGAATATAGTCTTCCCATGCAAAAGAATGCAACAAGAGCAGGACGCACATCTCCTTCAGGGAATTCCTTTGGCAAATCTGGTTTGTTATCTTTGAGAGAATCGATATAAGCTTGATATTGTGATATACTCTGTAATATCAATTTATTGATTTTACTAGTAGCATGTGGAGATATGCGAGTGTTCTCCATCTCAATCATTGCTGTCTTTATATCTGCCATGGAACTAAATGTCTCTGCCAACTCATACATAAGTTGACGACACACAAGGAGGTAATACTTAGGATTCAATTCATTCAAAACTTTTGATAACATATCCACTCTTCTTTTATGCATGCAGCATTGCCGCTGCATATCCAATTCAAAGAATGCTGAAAGTTTGAATAACTTGCTATGGTCCTGGATGAGTTCAACACCGTCACTAGCATGGGTATCAAGGGTGTAAAATTGCTGAGCACTTTTTACCCTCTCTGCAACAAACAAGAATATTTTCTGTGCTTCACTAAATGTCCTTACAAGTTTATCAGTAATGCTATCTTCATAAGAAGAGAGATCCAAATTAAATTCTTCAAAATTTGTCTCACAGTTTTCTTCATTCGAGCTGTCGTTTATATTATCCTTTTTATTTGCATCTAAATCATCGTTATTGACTTCACTTAACATCTGTTCCATTGATGTTTCTAATAAGGCAAGGCCATATTTTATCCAACATCTGTCAAGATCAGCTAATCTTTGGTCTTGTAATTCCTTTTCTTCTTCTGACAATCCTTCTTCTTTAACAGCAGATTTCAAAATTAAAGAGCCACTACTTAAACAATGTCTGGCTTCTGGATATTTCTCAGAGGATAAATAATATTGTGAAAGAGTAGCCGCATTTAATCCCCAGTCAATCGGATTGAAATCACCTTGTTTAAGCTGTCTGTGAAGAGTCATATGACAGTAATGAGCGGATATATTACTTTTCCCTTGCTTTGCATAAACTTGTGCCAGATAATACAATGTATGGGTATGGGCACTTTCAAATGAAACAGTACGCTGCTTAGTTATTTCATCCTCACTACCAACAAAATCCTCTAAATTCTCAAGAAAACTAAATGGAGCCTCATGGTTAGGATTTTGTTTCCAGTCTTGATATATCTTATCAGCTTGAATGAAATAGTTCATACACTCAGAAACATTTCCTCTTCCACTGGCCAAAATACCCAAACTATTTAAAACATTAACATGAAGACTAATACAATGTTTCACATTACCATCAGCTATGGTTTTGATAACATTTGTAAGCCACTCTTCACCTTCAGATGTTTCTTCAGTGTCAATAAATGTTTGTCCTAAAAGATAATCAACACATAAGAGTAAGAGGTGAATTGTTTGTTCATTTTCGACCTCATTGTTACTGAGACTAACATCTAGCTTTTCTTTTATCAAAGATCTTAAATCTTTGAACAATTCTCGAGCTTGATATTTTGAACGGAATGGTTCATCTTGTGGGTCATTTTTTGATTCATTTTCACTCAAATGTTTAGCCTTGTTATAAAGTTCCACACCTTCCACACCAAGAAACCGCACCAGTAAAGACATGATCGAGATTGAAATATAAACTAAACTAAACACTAAACTAGAGCTAGACTAGTCTAGAATACACTTGACTTGTCACCAGAGGTTTAGACAAGACTAGACTATCTCCCTAGTCTGTATCTATTCTATGTCCAGTTTCTCTAGATTAGACTAGAAGATTAGTTAATTTAATTAAAATACAAAAGACCAAGTAAACTAGACTTAGATAATAGATAATAGATAAGATATAGTCTATATCTATATAAAGTAGTTTCATTAATAATAGCAATAACAACAATGAATAATGAAGATAATGTGATGATGTTTTCTGTATTCAACTTTCGAACTTTCTTTCAATTTCAATATAATGCTGACTATAATAGTCTATAGAATAGACTATCTAGATATCTAGATAGCTAAGTCTAGAAGTAAGAATCAGAAGTCAGAGGCCAAAAGCCAAAAACATTTATTATCACATCAGGGACCGTAACCGGTACAAACAAAACAAACAGAATAGCAATAGAGCAGTAACGTAAATTACTGAAATTTACTGAACCACAAAACCCATAATAATAATATATCATCTCATCAAAATTAATTACTTCTAGATTATTCTATTCAAAAACTAAGATATAAATAATAATTGTTAACTTTACAAATAAAACCTAACTTTATTGACTTATCAGTGTATCCAATAACATTTTGCTGCGAGTCTATAATCGTGTTCGTTGCCTTCTTCCGGATAGTTTGTTTATATTGTCTACCTACAGGGCTTGACTAGGGCGAGGGAGACAGATCAATTATTATTAATTGTACTATCTATCTAGATAGATATTTAGACGATATAAACGTCTAGACTGTCTACCATTTAATAATTGCATTGACCACTGATCATTATTGCTGTTATATTTCATATAGCTAAACAAGGTTTATGTTTATTACTATCAGCTTGTGATGGATAGATCTCTCTGGGACCTTGCTATTGAGCAAGCAAATCTAAGCAAAGGTAAGTAGATATTATATAGGCCTATAGGCTATAGTAAGTAAGTTGATGTTGATATGGATATGGTAATTGCTGTACTTCTTGTTTTGGAATTTTTCGTGGTGAGAAGATTTGTAATTTGTTGATATAGTGAAACCTCTTGTTTTGGGTCCCTGTGGTAATGGAAAACTCTGCCTATCGGCACGAAGTCCGAAATCCTAGGGAATGGATTATTCCCAGATTCCCAGTATGATTTACTATTTACCTCTATAATCGGCATAGGTCCCCAGATATTTGGAAAAATTCAGTTTCAGAGGTGGATACACTGCAAATCAAGTCTTAAGAATTAGACAAATGGTTAGAAATTGATCTGATTTTGCTCCACAATTATTGTGAATGGGAGTTATATTTGAGTGAAGTAGCCTTTGTTAATGATGTTGATTACCTTCTACTTGTATAGCAATCAGTATCCCAAAGAAAGAGTTGAGTAAGATATTGAACACTGCACTCTTGTACATAGAGTATGATTTGTACGTATCGCTTTATTTTGTGTTATATGCTAGCTCCTAGATGCATCAGCTGTTCTTTCATTGGGGGTACTTAACTGCGAATCATTAATTTTATTACAGGAGTGTGAGTGTGAACTTGTTATGTAACTTTGGTCTCAATAATAGTTTATAGATTTAAGTGATGATAAAGGTCAGATTAAACCTGGCTCAATTTGTTTGTTGTATGTGGATATTGGGGGGAAATTGAATAAGCATTAGGTGCATTAGGTCTAAATCTAAATGATGAAGGTATTTTTTCCTTGTCAATCAATAAGCCTAATGCGTGATGATATTAAAGTCACCATACATCAAAATGAATTTACTGTTAGTATATCATGCGACAGTATATTATAGTAAATTATATATTACATGCTATACAGCAAATCAAGAAATCCGGGTAATTGGGACAATTTTCAAATCGACAGTGTCCCGATTAGCAAGGTACCACTGTATTTCAATCTGTCCCTTCAAGGTGTTGATGAAAGCTTTTGATTTTGTTGTTGGCTCTCCTTTCTTATGTATCTTTTCATTGTTTTTATATTTTCTAGGGGGGGGGGGGGGTGGAATAAGTTGTTTACTAATCCCATCATTTTTTCTATTCCTCTTTTTTCCTTTAGAAAATACCAATTGTAATGATGAATCAGCAGTATTTCTTGTTGGGAGTAAAAATGCTGTGAGTATATTCTTTATATTATATATGTATGATGCTTCATATATATGATACCGGTAGCTACGGTATGTTTTCTTCTGTATAGTTTTCTTTTTCTTTTCTTATAATGACTGATCAAATCCAGTCTCTCATGTCTTTATTTTTGTTTTCTTTATACATTATGATTGTTAATTTTAATATTATTACTCATTTGGCTTAAATGGGGCATAATTCCTTTTGCATTTTGGAATTTTTAATTATTTTTTTTGTTGGTTTTTTTTAAGTTTTGGTTTCTTTGTGAGGGGGTCTTTTTATTAATTTAGTTTTGTTATTCTTACATCATTAAATATTCTTATACCAATATATTGTACTGATATCTTATATTTTCTCTTTTTATTTATTTTTTTATTTAAATTTAAAATTTAAAAGAATTATTTTTATTCAGCATTGTAATTGAATTGATTATTTCACCATTGATTTTTTTTCACAGGGCAAGACTTCATTAATTCTAAGGTTTCTTGATAGGTAAGCCATTTATCAATTTTTCATAATGAAGTATTGATAAATTAAAACTTATCTTTATAGGAATAGATCAAATCTATAGTGCCACAGTACAGCACCTATTGTGAATTCAGGTATGGTGATTTTCAGATGTAGTGATCATATTTTCCAGAACAGGTTCCTAAACAAGGCTTAATTAACTCAACGGTGGTAGTGAACTTTGGACGTGTTGATGCATGTATTTAGTGTATACTATATGTAACAGTGAAGTACAAAACTATTCTAAAATTAATCACATGTTTTATTATAGTTTTATTGTGGGGTTATTTAGTACTATTCAAATTGTTTTGTTATTCTTCATGATCTTTTATAAATCCTGGGGCACACAAATGTGACTACCATTTGCCTATGACTATGATTGATTTCATTTTAAATGCAATAGATTAATTATTCATTAACCTTTTCCTTATTCACAAAACCTGTTTATGCTGTCATTATCACACATCACCCACTGTTCATTGTGGTGATTAAGAGTTGTTTAGTTGGATGTTCGGTGCGGACATCTTGTCTTCATGAATATGTATTAAAAACTAGGAAGTCTTGTGTTTAATTTAATATACTTTAAAAATCCATTGATGGTTTAAAATCACAAATAACAATCTGCTAAAAGCCAGGGTAATTTTTTAATCCTGCTCAGTCAAAAATGATACTCAAAATTAATTGAATAAATTGGTAAAATTGAAAAAAGAAATCTGATGGTCTTATAATTTATAGTTCAAAGTTTTACTCTGTAGAATAATTTACACCGATGGATATCATATATGTTATCAATTTTATTATTATTTACAGAGATGAGCATCCTAAACCTACAGTTGCTTTGGAGTACACATTTGGCCGTAGAGCTAAAGGACACAATATTGTATGTAAACATATATACTCGTGTCTTTATTTTGTACAGTGGAATCTCTGTAATTGTGACTCTCAGTAATCAGGAAACCCAGCAAATTGGCTCAAAATGCAAAAACCACAAATTGTTTATATTATGTCACTGCTCTAATTAGGAATTTATAGTAATTGGAACAATTTCCTATTTCTTCAAGGTGTCCCAATAAATGAGGTTCCACTCTATTGATATCAGGAAGTTGTCTCATAAATGCTATTTACGTGAATTGCGTCATTTTATTCATGTATGTCATAGAAGGTAGATTTTTAATCTTTAGTGATGCACAAAAATGAAATAACAAACCTTTAGATATTGATATTTATTTGTTTTGTTTTGCTTTTCTCTTTTTTTTTAATTGTTTGTTTTTGCTTTATTTTGTTATATATCATACATATCATATATAAATGATTACCAAACAATAATATGATTGACTTTGTAGCGAAGATGGATATATATGATCTCTAAATGATCTTCGAATGAAGCAATCATCTTTCATGGAACAGCTACTTATGCAACTCACACTTAATGCAACAGTTGTAGTAAACTACAGATGACGTCATCATTTTTCTGATCACCCGGAAACATCATTGTAAGTTGTAAGTGTTCTATGCAACTTATGAAAAAGACTTAACCTGGGACCAAATCATAATGTCATTATTTGAGAACTTTCATTTAAAATCATACATTAAGAGAAAAAATGTGTCTCCGCAGAAGAATGGTGTTACTCTTAGGTATCATTGTTGGGAAGTTGCACTATAATATACCTTGGATAATATCAAATTACTTGTTTATGTTTTAACCATTAAAAAAATATTTAAATGGTATTAGCTTACTACGACACCTTTTCAATTGTCTCTCATACTTTAAACGTGACTATTGTAGTCCTTTTATTTATTTTTTATGTGTCTGCTTGTTCTTTTATTTAAATATTTATGATATTGTTTTGTTTTTTTATTTCTTATTGCAGGCAAAGGATGTTGGACACATATGGGAATTAGGTGGTGGAACATGGCTTTCAAAACTCATGGAAATTCCAATTACTCCTCTCAGTATCATGTAAGATTATCAGATTATGTATATATATGTATATATACAACAGACTTACCACCTATACCGATTTTATCGTTTTCCCCAAAATTTTGGGCGGTACAGATTTTTATACCGATTTGTCTCGCATACCGATTTTATACCGATTTTCCGATCGTCGGATACTTCGTCTTTTTCTGAT
>JAUEKR010014226.1:0-11225 GCA_031762895.1 Corambe burchi
GAGAGAGAAAGAGAGAGATATGAAAGGAGAAATTGAGGGGGAAGGAGTTTAAGAAAAAGAGACAGATTGGGAGAGGGCAAAATGAATGAAATAAAGAGAAACATTAAGGAAAGGGTTGAAGAAAGAGAGTGAGAGTGGAAGAGAGAGAGAGAGAGAGAGAGAGAGAGAGAGAGAGAGACAGAGAGACGGAGAGGAAATGATTGTCTATATTAGGTACAATCTTCAAAGTTAATAGCTCCCTAATAGTATGTTAGGCAAGCCTGCAGCACTAGAAACAAGAGAGATAGAGGGAGATTGATGGAGAGAGAGAGAGAGAGAGAGAGAGAGAGAGACAGACAGACAGACAGGCATACATACACAGAGTGGGAGAGAAAGAGGGCAAAATAAGTGAGAATATAGAGATGAAGAACGAAACAAAGAGGGAATAGGATAGAGCAAGAGCGAGAGAGAAGGAATGAGGGAGAGATATCTTGTGAAAGATATATCTTGTGAGAGATAGAGAGAGAAGAGAGGTGAAGAAAAATGAAAGATAGATAGATAGTGTGTATTGGTGTGGGGATATGATGTGATAGATAGTTTTTAGTTCTATCTTCAAGGTAAACAAACCTTACCTCTAATCTTTCTAAAGAATCTGCATTATTATTAAGAGTATGAAAAAGGAGAGTGACACGGATAAAGATAATGATGGAGAAATGGAGAACAGGAGAGAGAGAAGAAGAGACAGAGGGAGTGAGAGATATAGAAGGGGGGATAGCAAGCGTAAGAGAATGAGATATAAAGAGTTATAACAAGCGAGAGAGCTTGAGAAAGAATGATAAAAGGAGAGAGAGAGAGAGAGAGAGAGAGAGAGAGAGAGAAACAAGCGAGAGAAAGAGAGAACGAGAGAGAAAGAAAGATAGAGAGAGAGGAAGAGACTGGAAGAGAAGAATGTAAATTAGAGTGAGTGGTTACACTCCTCCTTGTCACTCAAATCATGTACTACGTCACAGACACTAATTGTGGCTCTCTGAAATGGTCTGGCATAAGAAAATTAATTAGTCAGGAGAAGATGGGTCATAATTAAATTATTTTAATTGCGTATTATAATTTGATCTAACACTGTAAAGTTATTATCACATTGCTTATTATGATTCTATAAATCAGTATAACACTATGATGTACATCATTAACATGATATTATGTACGCGATATTATTGTATTACTATAATGAGATCACTAAATAAACATATATTTTAATTAATGTACATATACATGTATAGGAAATTATTTGATAATACAATATTTTAATGCTATACAATGTTTTCTCTCTCTTATAGAGTAGAACTAACTTGATTACTCGGTGATAGAAGATATTATGCATCGATAATAATAATAATATACTGAAAAAAAGAATTGATTGGGGGACATGTAGATTGAGAAAGGAAGAGAGGTGAATGAAAAAAAATATTTTTTAAAAAGAGACAAACAATTGCAATCGTTAAATAATGAAAGTGCATGCACGCCTACAGACAGAGAAATATATAGAGAGAAAGAGAGATAGCAGAGAAAGAAAGAAGGAAGGATGTATAAAAAAGAACGAAAGTTAGAAGAGAAGAGAAGCATCAATAACGCATATTTTAATAATCATTTTGTCAACGCGATAAAAAAACTAGCTATGATGAACAAGGACTAAAATATTCGAAGAATAAAACACAGAATAGGAAAACAAAACAAGCAAAAGCAATAAAACCAAACAAAAACAAAGGAAATAGACAACAACAAAAAAACAAAACAATGAGAATCGTTATCCACGTCTCACACGGATCTTTAAAAAAAAAATAAGAAGAGAAAAAACAGAGAATGAGAAAGATGGAAAAGGAAGATGGCTAAATTATAAGAATAATATTACAGTTATTATGACTCAGCAAGCGCTAATCAATACGAGTCTAATATCATTTTACCACACTGACAGTGTGAGCAGTTCCTTGATAATTCCTCACTCACATTTGTTTTTTGGTGATAAGAAGAAGGCATTGTTATTATCAGGATGTAGTGTGAATTTTGATTCAAGATTGCCATTCACAAATGACGTGGCTGATTAGAAAAAGACAGGAAAAAGCATGAATGCTTCAATGATTTGTTAAAGATTACCATATCATTATCTAGGCTTCTTTCTCTTTCCATTTCTCTCTTTCTCACTCTCTCTTTCTCTCTATTTCTCTATCTCTCTATTTCGCTCTCTCTCTATCATTCTCTCTCTATCATTCTCTCTCTCTCTCTCTCTCTCTCTCTCTCTATTTCGCTCTTTCTCTATCATTCTCTCTCTTGCTCTCTGACTTTCCCATTATTTGATTCCGTCATAATAAGACGCCAAATTTTGGCGAACATTTAATAATAATTGAAATGGACTTCGCGATCATAATATTTAGCGTCAATTTAGCTAATCTACGTTTCTATTCCCATAAAATTAAAAATAACAAGAACAAAACAAAAAAAACCCGCCATATATAATTACATATCTAATTGTTTTTGTTGTTATTATTGTTTACAGTTTTTGTTTGCAACTCTAATGTTATTAGTATGCGTTATTATGATATTACTATTTATTATATTTGGATGCTTGAGTACTTTTATGCTGATAAAATGAATAATTATTATTAAAAACAAATCACAATAAAAAAACAACAACAAAGGCAAAACAAACAACTACAAAAAACAAAAACTAAAAAGCAACATCACCAAGAAACAAAGAAAAAAATATATCTGTAGAATAATGACAATAATAAACACTGTCATTATTAAAAACAAACCACAATAAAAAAAAACAACAACAAAGGCAAAACAAACAACAACAAAAAAAAAAGAAAACACCTAAAAAGCAACATCACCAAGAAACAAAGAAAAAAAATATGTCTACAGAATAATGACAATAATAAATACTAGGGTGGAAATCATGGCTAATACAAAATCACAAGAACTGTATAAAACAGATAAAATTATGGAAAATGCGTGCTTTAACTCGATAACCAGTATGTTATCATTCGTATCTAAACAAACAATGAGCTATTTGAACTCGATAACCAGTATTTTATCATTGATATCTAAACAAGCAAGGAGCTATTTGCACGCACGTCGATGCCAAACTTCTGTGACAAACTGATTTCCTGGAGAAACAAATGCTTGGCCGTATAATTATCATATAAACAGCGCAATAGAGTCTGATTAGGATATGATAGCATGAGAAAGATGAAATGGAAAATGATGACAAGAGAGAGATAGAGAGAGAGAGAGACAGACAGAGAGATAGAGAGAGAGAAAGAGACAGACAGAGAGATATATAGAGAGTGACAGAGAGTAGGAGATACATAGAGAAGGAAAAGGAGTGTGCAAGAGAGAGAGAGAGAGAGGAAAGACAGAGCGATAGAGATGGAGAAACCATGAGATGGATAAAATATATAGAGAGAAACAGATAGAGATAAAAGACAAGTATAGCGAGAGGAAGAGAAAGAAAGAGAGAGAGAGAGAGAAAGAGAGAGAGAGGGAGACATACAGACAAACAGACAGACAGACAGACAAACAGATAGACAGAAAGGGAAAAAGAGAGATATGGCGATTAAACGAGAGCATTCATAAAGCAATTAAGGAGAGAAAAGCAAGGAGGGAACATGGTCTGCTACACTCCAGCAAACTTCAATATAATATCTGGGACCAATATCTGCCCGGCGATTTGGTGATGATCATTTTATTATGGCCTTGTCACAAAGACCCAATCTCTTCCATTTATTCTTCCTTCTTTAACTTCTTAAAAACTATTTCACTCATTCATTTTATCACCCACTTAGAATAATGACTAACGACCTCTTGAGCTTTGCAAGCGGCCATTGAAGAATCATAAAGAAATGAAGGGAAGGAATGATCTAAATGAAAAATAGAAAGAACGAAAGCACCATAATAAAATATAGCCCTCAGTGATTAAGATAAAACTAGAATGTCAATTTGGTATTTCTTCTGGTGTATATTTTTGTAATATCTTTCAAAGATAACCAAAAAAAATAATCCCTTCGAACATTAGAATTTGTCCGCACTTAACATACTTACAAAGAGAGAAACGTAATTCTGATTGTAAATAGAGTAGTTGTCATGTTGGTTTGCGGTAGTTAGTGTTGCTTTTTATGCTCTTAATTAGTTATTAGTCTAGGCTTGCTTTGTTTTGCATATAATATGCTGTTTTGTTTTTTGTTACATTGCATTATATTGAATCATTATCGAATACATGCTGACATATTCAACAGAAAATAAGCATTCAAAGTTTCTTGGATAATCTAATAATAAGTTTCACGGAAGCCAAGCGATTATGGCATTGGACGGCGGATCGAAGAGTGCCGGGTTAGATCCTCGTACGGTGTGAGGCATTGTGGTTAACGCTTGGCGCAAGATTATACTTGCTTACGGTGCTGGCGCTGGACTTCTAATCTGGTGAGGCTCGGTTTGCAGTGAAAAACCAAAAGACCAATTTCCCGTCGAGGATGAGTATTATTGACATATTACTAGAACTCAAAGTGTATCACTTACTAAGAGTATAATTTGTACTATTCTTGCGAATATAATCATCTCATTCTTATAGCAAGATTTCCATGGTAACCCTAGAGCAGTAGTAAGCATCAACGACAATAAAGAAGATGAATAGCGAAATTAGGATAACAAAATTGTTAAACATTGGAGAAAGGGAAACAAAAACATCAATCAACAAGAAACAAACACACCCATCCGAACAGTCCATTTCAATGGCTCAATACTCGATTCATAAGAGTAATATACGTACATGTAATATAATATCAAGCAAAATTGTAGCTAAAAGTAAGAAAGCCGAAAACTAAAAAAACATGGTCAGAAATAGAAGGTACACGATAATATGACGTCACGTCCCATAACTCAATGACCCGGAAGCTATCGTAATATCAACTTGGTGAGCGCCTATCTGGGTTAGATTATTACGCATCGGTCATAAATAAAACGGCTGGGATTTTCTAGGCCAAGCTAGCACTATGTCTATTCATCCACTTATAAGAGGGGAGCCATTGCCCAGCCCAAGACGGGGTATAAATTACTACAGAATTGTGTCAGCGTCAATGGCACAATTTGCTAAGTGTCAGAGATTTGGTCATAAAGTCTTCAGTTCGGACCCTGATCGTGTTGTGTCATTGAGAAAAAGAGAAAAAAAAAAACACTCTAAAGATAATATTCTCCAGCAAACTCAAATATTGTAAAGAATACCAGCTCACGAATAATTTGACCATGCGCGCCAACAGAAATGTTCAACTAATTGAATCAGTTGGCATATTCATAGAAGAGTTAAATTACTTCTCTGGGTGTCTTATCCAGGCGAAGTTTGAAATATAATTCGCTGACTTTCGATGAAGAAACCAGGGATTACCATTTGGATGATGGAATGTATGGTCTAAGAGTTGTTGTTTTTTTTTTGTCTTCATCTTTTCTTTGAAGCACTATCATAGATACTCCCAGCAGTCATTCAATTCACCAGGAATGTTTACTTCAGTGTAATACCATTTTAGTACAGAATGAACCTTCTAACAGTCCTGATCATATATTATAGCCAGCATGGGTTTGTATTGTAAATTAAAAGGGGTCTGAAACAAATTTCAAAAGACTAATAGCAATAGTACATTGCAAGAGCATGGAGAAGATTAATATGTTATATTAGCATGCTCTATGCTCATGCATTTTAGTTTTACAGGAGCAACATTACGAATAAGAGAAAATGACTTGCTACGGAAGACATAATATAGATAGAATCAACTGCAAATGAGAGACTGGAAAAAGCTGATTGACGGAAACTGATACACAAAAATATACGATGGAACAGACAGATTGGAGCATAGGCATCAAGATTACATAACTGAACCAGAAATAACTTTATGGTATTTCAAACATCGTTTAGAAGGCAGGATGGTTGACTGAGGGAAACGGCAGACTGTTGTAATACATGTGATACTATAGGCCTATATTGCTTGCGTACGCTTAATACTTGAAGCCTGTGACTGAGCCACGCCTATATCTGGTGGGTCATTCTAGCAAATTTTAGTCAGTTATCAATTGCCTTTACCTAAGTACACATGTTTTTCTTTGATTATTTTTTTGTGATTGACTTTTACTTCGTTTGGTCTATAAACGACACACATATCGGGTGCTTCATTCTAGCGACTCCAGTAAATAAAGAATTGAAGGGATGAATAGCATGAATTAATTATAACCCAAAGGAAAGATAGATAGATAAATTTTGTGAAGACAGAGGGTGAGAGGAAAAGAAAATTAGAGAAAGATACAATATTATTACTGTACAAAGAAAGTTATTCCATGCATGGGATCATATTATTCCTTTACAAAACATTATGGATCTTGGTTACGCGTATGAAATCGCTACCTCTTTTTCCTCAGCCCCCCAAAGCCACCCTACCTTCCCAGAAAAAGAGACCCATGCAGGATGGAAAATGGAAAGTTGCTATACCCCCAGTGTTAATCGTACAGAGGGGTATAAAGTTAGTTGATTGATTGTTTACAAGAAGGTCTACAGTCTGTTTAAATCTTTGGTGCATGTTTCGAAGCTATAAAAGGTGTCTCTGTCTCTAACAGACTGTATCTTTTCTGCTAACAGCTAGGGTGTTTCTTATTTCCATCAAGGCTTATTATGTAATTCATGGATGTATTATAAACGCGTGCGTATGTGTATATAATAATACTATGAATGTATATGTATGTATGTATTTATGTATGCATGTTATGTATAAAGAGAGATAGAGACATGGAGGGAGCGGGAGAGACATAAAGAGGGAAAGAGAAAGAGTGAGAGAGAAAAACAGAGAGACATTAGAAGGGGAGAGCCTGACAGAGAGGCAGATAGAAGGAGAAAGGGAGATACATCGAAAGAAACAGAGAGATACGGAGAGCGATAGATAGAGACAAACAGACATTCAGAAATATTTGAAAATGGGAGAGGCAGATGCAGAAGACAGAAATCCAGACATAAAGAGTCAAAGGGAGACAGAGAGAAGAAGAACGATACGATCAGAGACAGAAAGAGAAAGAAAGAGAGAGATAGAGAGATACATAGATAGATAGAGAGTGATAGAGAGAGATAGAGTTTTGACTAATTCCAAATTCATAATTTGTAGTTAAAGTAATTTTGTGAGTAAGTAATGGGATGTAGAAATAAAGTAGTACAAGATTGAGCATGCTATTATAAATAAATGTATGTTTTTAAAAATGTGGAAGTATGATTTTATGACGTATGTTGCATAATATTATGTTGTATAGCATACATGTATCAATATGCACATATAATAAAAAGCATGTACTATGGCAATGTATGAATAGATCTTTTTTTTAAAATGTATGTTTATGATTAGCATTGTGACTATTAACAAGACACGACATAACATTAGAACAACTAGCAGCTATGCTTTCTTATATTCCATTCATTTAATAGGCTAATATTATCTAAGATTCCAAACCTATCCATTCATTTAATAGGCTAATATTATCTAAGATTCCAAACCTATCTAGTGCATGTCGTACTTGCGCATGTAGGGTTAATTGAAAAATAAAGATTCCTTCCTATAAGGAAACATCATTAAGATGCATATGTTGTAAAGATGAGGAGATCACGAGTGAAAAAAATTGAATGCACTAGTATCATATTAAGAAATTAAATGACCCGGAGATAAGCTATGATCTATCAGTATCAATTATTACTGCTTCAAACACAATGCATGAAGTATTAGAGTAGACCACTGTAAGAATATATTTTATGAATTACGCAAAATAACATAATAATATACCTTATTATAGCTATTATGCATGTAGTATATCTTCTGCTTGCGCATGCACAAATTAAGCTTGTTACTTGTATAAACAATATAAATCGCATGTGCATCATTTTCCGTCGACCTATTTGTAAAATAATTCTCATTTTAAAAAATATATTTTATACTATTAGTTGTATACAGTGGACCCTCATCAATAGAGACGCTTCTGTGGATTAAGATAACGTCCCGATTCCTCGTATTTCTCGATTTGAGAGGTAAAAGTGCTATATATCTTAGCAATTTGCTGCCGAATTTGCCGGGTTTCCCAATTCCTGGGTGTCCCAATTATAGGCTCAATTGTATAATATAATATAATGCATATATAATACTTCTTCATATAATAATAATATGATAGATTATAAACATATTTTAGTTCGTAGCTTGTTCAATTTCTCTTACTGACATACTTGTAAAAAGATTTATAGACGTCTACACATTATGAATGAATGGGTTTTCATAGTTGCTTTCCTGTGAACTAGACATTATCAATCTGTAGCGTGTATTCTAGGCCTAAGTAGTGGGAAAATGGGAAAACGATGGAGGAAGGAATAGGAAAAGACGAGTGTTGAAAAGAAATAGACATATTAGTGCAAGTATAAAGTGAAGACGGTATGTATTCCATTTTTTCAGTAACTTGTTAAGAGAATAATATGAATTAATTCCCCTAGACCTGACCTCTAAAATAATAAGCAAACAATCTTACAGTCGCTTGCAAACTAGTTTCCCTATAATAATATGTTACCACATTCTTATAAGATAATATAGTATAGGTGTTCATCTATATCCAAGACGGGAATTTTGTCTATTGTTTTTTTGTTTTGTTTTTTTTAAAATATTTTCACCGTAAACTGAGCATCGCAATAATAACCCAGTATCGGCAACATAATAAGCAATAGGTGCAATCAATAACCTTGCTCAAGAGTTTACCATAAAAATGCCTTGGATATGATTCGAACCACATACCTTATAATCCACAGGCCTTTGCCCTGATCGCGTGACCACTGTTTTCTTACTTTAAAATGGAATTTAAAAAATAACTGAAAACGGGATCATTCTCAGCTTCACTCGAATTCGGGGGTTTGATTTAAGGAAAAAGAAGAAAGAATGAGCAAGTTTCTGTTTGCTTAGAACAAGTTAAACAATGGCCGCCTTCGTTTCTTACTAGACTAGGCCTATAAGGAATTAATTTAACACGATGCCAACAACTGGATAATTTCTAGCCTCACTTTAGCCAAGAGGGTTGGTCTAGGGGAGAAAAGAAGAAAGAATTTAGTTAAAGGGGAAAAAAAAGAGAAGCATGGATCACACAGGTCATTAAAATTCAATAAGTCATTAGAACACACACACATTCACTGACAAGGTGCTAGAATAACAATAGCAGAGGTATAAAGCTGCAATGAAGGTTTTGAATTTTGAAGCATATTTTACTATAATGAAAAAGTAGTAGTAGAAGTAGTGGTGGTGGTTTTTGTACACTGATAATAGTAATAGCATTAGTGGTTTTTAGTAGAAAAATGGATTGTAGTTTCAGTGAAAAAAAAGCAAAGAAGAATTGAAATTTTGAAGTATGTTAGAAGTTGTAGTAGTCCAGTAGAAGAAGCTAATAATCATGTAGAGCCTAGTTATATTTTTCTGTATCAGTCGAAGTTATAATGACAGTGAACAGCAGCATGGATGGTGGTAGCGATCATGGAAGTAGGAACAATAGCAACGGCAGTAAAGTTGCTGGCATAATAGTAATAGTAGTAGTAGTAGTAGTAGTAGTTGTAGTAGTAGTACTAGTAGTAGTAGTAGTAGTAATAGTATTAGTAGTAGTAGTAGTAGTAGTAGTGGTAGTACTGTAGTAGTAGAAGTAGTAGTAGTAGTAGTAGTTATTGTTGTGTTCATTAGTAGTTGTAGCAATAGTAACAGTAGCGCTAGAAGCAAGTATTATACTTGTAAACTTATAAAAATTATAAGTAGCAGAGGTTAGGTATTTAAACTGTGTAATAACTGTAGAAGTAAGATTATAATCGTAGCAGCAATTAAATAACAGGCAAATGCGTCTACTTACTACATAATCAGAGCAAATTAATCAGTTCTATTTACTAAAGCCCAGGCACTGCAAGAACAATCCCAGCGAACGAATTTCAAAGAAAATCTGCATATTATATAGGGAAATGTCAGGCACCTCTTTTTTCTCTTTTTGATGTACTATTTGTGGAAACTCGTTGTTTTTTACAGAAAGAAAGTTGAAGAAAATCAGTATTATAATATGTTCATAAACGTAGCAACATAAAGCAACGATGCCTTTCAACTTATTCTCTACAATAAAAAGTCAAAATGACCAACATGTTATAGGTTTGATTCACAATGACAAGAAATAATAGCAATAACTATTTATAAGGATGATAATAATGCTAACTGGTGATACATTGACGATATATTATGATGACTTCACCAGATATCCAGGTATTGTTGTAGCTACACAGATCTGAAGGCTAGAGATTATGAATTATGATGGCTAATAAAATAAAATCAACAATAAAATATTCATAACAAAGAGAAAAACACCTACGTACATTTAGAATAAAAAGTATTGCTGGTCTTTCTAGCAAAATTATTTTAGCAATAAATTATACTCTCATCGCAATAATCTTCATCGGAAAGAGAAGCAGGTAATACTAATTGAAGTTTGGAACATTAACAAAAAATAGGTTGACATAGAGCAATCGCATTGTGCTATTCTTCTGCTCAGAAAGAGAGAGAGAGAGAGAGAGAGAGAGAGAGAGAGAGAGAGTGAGAGAGTGAGAGAGAAAAAGAGAGACAGACAGACAAACAAAGAGAGAGAGAAAGAGTGAGAGAGAGAGAGAGAGAGAGAGAGAGAGAGAGAGAGAGAGAGAGAGATTTGGATGCTGTAAATGATAGGTGGTAAAAAAAGCAAATTTTTTAACCCTAAAACGTATTATGATCTCATCTTATTATAATGTGCAGTAAATGAATAAAGAACAATTTTGCTTAGGACGGACGAGATGCTAAATGCATTTCCCAATGGAGAAGACTATGATGATGGTTCTAGTATGGACTATCTAGTACTAGACTAGATCTATGTACTATTATTTTACTACTAGTCTAGATCTAGTCTACCTATTTTTCGTGGGTGAAAAAACTTAACAATGAGTTTGTCCTCGCTGGGTTAGGTTCATGGTCAAAGTAATATGCGAGGTTTTGGTAAATCATGGAAGTAAGATTTATGTATGGATGGATAATAGAACAGCAAGAAGGAGGAGGATGGATGATGAAGTGATAGTCAAGAAGAATAACAAGAGAGATAAATAGATAGATAGATAGATATATAGATAGATAGATAGATAGATAGATAGA
>JAUEKR010014336.1:0-11224 GCA_031762895.1 Corambe burchi
GTTACTTTAATTTTCAGCACAAAAGATTTCATGACATCATTAAAAAGTCATCTCCCGCACGAAAGATTCGATGACGTAACCGCTTGTATGCCATTCAAATTGAAAAAGAATAGGCACGGTCATGCAATTGTATGCTGAATGATGAAGGTGTATGTGTATGATGACGTTTGTATGTTCAGTGTGACAGGAAGCAGTTAGCACCGTGCGTTCATTCTTTTCTATCATACAAAGTGTATGTTGTATTTGTATTTTGTATGCTTAATGAGACGCCTGATTAACAATTTATCTTCACCTCTATAATAAAACAAGGCGTTTTGTCAGTTTACAATAGCATTGTCTTTAATACAATTCGATAATCATGTACTAGACGACATTCTTTTCTGAAAGCGTGGATGACAATACATACGAGATGACGTAATCGATAATTGTGTGAAAATGAAATTTGTATGTTAACAATACGAAATGACGTAATAGTTAATTGTGTGAAACGTAATAATAACAATACGAAGTGATAAAATTGGATTGGATGAGAAAATAATAATAAACTTACATTAAATCAATAGATTATATTGATAGGCATAATAAACACAATAAAAGTAAAATATTTTTTTGTTGTAAAAACCTATTCGGAAACTATCAACAGAAATGCACATAATAATAATATGTCTATGTATTTAATTCACCCTGACAAGATGGTTATCTCGTTGTTGTTCGGTTGTTTGCATTGTTGTTTCTTTAAGGGAGTTGTTTTGTTGTTGTTGTTTTTTGTTGTTGTTCTGCTTTGTTTTTTTTTTGTTTGCTGTTACAATGAGGACATCAAATTCTTGACAGTTCTCAATAATGAAGAAAATACTACTTCCGGTCTCAATGACCTTCAAGCGTTGTTGTCTACCAAAAAAAACCAAGGTCACCTAGAGCACCGGTAGTCATTTATTAGTAGACTTGTTTCTATTGGCAATTTTGTGTCTGGTAATTGTCACATTTCTCATGAAGAAGATGATGAGGTTGTCTCGTTGTGCGTGTGCGTGTGTGTGTGTGGGTGTGGGAGTGTGGGATATCGGTGATAGGGGATGAGGTCTGACTGGAAGAGGGGTGGATGGAGCATGATGGAAAGGTGAGAGAGACAATGAAGTTGGAAGCGGAAGACAATTGGAGGAGACATAATGTGTGTCGCGTATTATCAAATCTTTTTTTTTTCATCGATGTCAACATGGACGATGGGTAATTAATTGATATTGATAATCGCATTTTCTGGAACGCAAACAATAGGCTATAGATTAATCAAGACGAAAAATTACAATAATAAAAAAAAAAAAACTATGATAACGATAATAATAATATTGACAACGTAATACATATATGAAGATATATTTTTTGGTGTGTTGATATTGTTTGAACTTGTAGTATTCTTAATTAAAGGTGGGTAGCCCGAGAAATAAAATAAATGAAAATTGATAAAGTGCTGTTTTTGGTCTCGCTTGATTTCGTTTACGGTTTCTGCAAAATAAAATGTCATTGCTTTATAAGCTGGAATTTCTTCACTTCTTCTAATAATATTATGCAGAAAGAGCCTTCATCTAGCACATCAAATTTGTATGGAGAGCGGGATTTCTTGACATTTTCTGTACAGCACTGCGTTCGTAATTAATTTTGGTTGGATAATTTATCCCAATGACTCTTCTAAACTGTTTTCGAATGCAATAACAAGAAATATATTGTCAATTCTAAAGTTCAAAGACATCATGAAAATAACGATATCACACACACGTACACTCACACAGACGCCACAACAGCAACTGCAACAATAAACAACAACTACAACTACAGCTATAAACATTTACAACAGCAACTACAACAATAAACAACAACAGGAACAACAACAACTACAACAATGAATAACAATAACAGCAACAACAATAAACACAACAGCAACAACAACAACCACAACAGCAGAAACAACAACAGCAACAACAACAACTACAACAATGAATAACAACAACAGCAACAAAAATAAACACAACAGCAACAACAACAACTACAACAGCAGAAGCAACAACAACAGCAACAACAACAAAGGAGCTCCTGCAACAATGAACAACAACAAAAACAACAACAACAACAACAACAAAAATAAACACAACAGTAACAAACAAACAAAAAAACAACAACAATAAACATTTACTGCACAAGTCAAATCCCAAATGATTTCCCATCAAATGAGTTTTATGATTACTGTCGGGGTTTGTGAGATCCAAAGCCATGAAGAAACAAAGATGCATTCATCATTGTGATAACTGACTTGTGTCTGTTTTAACATCAATATCATCTATTATATTATCATCTATCCTCATCGTCGCTATTGTCATCACAGTCGTCATCGTCATCTAAATGATTTCCCATCAAATGAGTTTTATGATTACATCGAGGTTTGAGAAGATCGAATGCCATGAAGAAACAAGGAAGCATTGATCATTATATATTATGATAACTGACTTATGTCTATTTTAATTATCAATATCATCTATTATAATATCATCGTCATCTTTCATGGTTATTATCCACTTCCTCCCTCCTTACTCATCATCATAATCATCAACATTGTCATCTAAAATATCCTCATCATGCATTCTGTCATCATCATTATCATTATCATAATGCCATCAGTTTCTTTTAAATAAATTCATTTTGTTATTTTTTAGTCATTGTTGTTTTCGGGGGGGGGGGGGGGTAGAGGGTAGAGGAGGTGTCTTTTTTTTGCACGACAGCAATGATACTCAACTGGTTGAGTCAGTTGATAGATTGAGATAAGGCAAAGAATAATATAATTTCTCGCTCCCTCCTCCAAAAAAAAAACAACAACAAAACAACAACAACGGAACAAAAACAGCAAAAAAACAAAAAACAACAAAACAACAACAAACAAACGAAAAAAATCAGATTAAAAAAGCCACAAAAACTCAAAGCTAAAACGCTCTATCTATCTTAAACTCTTGTTAACGCGAAAAGACGCGTAATTCTTCATACCCAATTTAACGTAGCACACTCACACCACTAGAGAGACTTACACCACCCCATCAATCTAAGCACCATTCAACACCCTTCTTGGTACCACTCACTATTATAGACTGCAAGATGAGTGTGTGTGTGCTTTTATCAGTGTGTAAAAATCATAATGTGTGTTGCGAGTGTGTTGTGAGCGCGTGTGCGTGTACGCGTGATATCGATCTACGAATCCAAGAATGCGTCTTCCTTCATTTCTCTCCATCTTTTACTTTTGACATTCGAGAATATTCTAGAAATAGTAGCTAGTAAGTAGTCGAAGTAAATCATTTTAGTATGAAGATTGAGTGACTGTATTGCTGTTTCGTCAAGTATGCCAATCTAGGTATTGTCTAGTTCTATATCATGATGAAGGAAAAGATAATTGCAAATTATATAAGTTAAGGGACTAAGATCCATCTTATATTAGCATTTCCTTTGCAATTTTTTTGAAAAAGTCATTTTATTGGATTAAAATGCAGCTAGAAAATGCTTTTATTATCTGTTATAAATATTTCCATCATCAATATACAAGAAATGAGTGGAATCATTGGTTTACTATAATAAATCCCTTAATATTATTATAAAAGTTTCCACAGATAAATCCGTACTATCCAAAATGTCTGATCGTTTTGTTTGAACTTGTAATGGTATGTTGTATCATTATCTAAATGTAGCCATGTAATGATAAATATAATATCATTGAGTATATAAATAGAAAACAAAGATATAATCTAGATACCGTAGGAGTAGACCATGAAATATAAGATAAATTAAAAGATAAGAAATAATATTATATGCTTACCAGAATGACTTTACTTTTTGTTTGCTCAGCGGACACTTAATCAGTCGGCTAGAGGTTCGAATCTACAGTATCATTCAAAACAGCATTAATAAATATGCGAATTGAACAAGGATGAAGAAAAAGGAAAAGAATATGAGGAAGAAGACAAATATGCAAAAGTAGCAAACAAGGAGTGCCACTGATAGTGATAGGATGAGAAGGAGAAGACTAATTCAATTTTGTGTTGGTTTTCAATGCCATAAGGCTGTAAGGCCATCCCCGTAGTGGCGAGAGGTACTTTTTCAGATTATTTTTTTTGATCACTCCTGAAAATCCGCAGCATTATCTAGAGCCTATGGAATGGCGCAGTGAAAGTATGTATAGGTAGACAATTGATGACAGTACCAATGGAAGTTGTGGTAAGCTAATTTTAGATCAAATGAAGGGTTTTGTATACATTAAAAAGTAGAGATGCAGATTCTGATTTCTTACCGATGGAAATCTGCGTGACTGTGGCCGATTCCTTTGCTTACTATAGGTTCGATTTGCAAGTAGCGGAAATAAACAAAGTAAATCTGCCCAACTATGGTCGTACGCTAAGTCCAATTTTGATCAAATCGTATTCAACATTATGAATATTCCTAACATAATATAATTCAACAACAAAACAAAAACAAGCATCAGAAAAATCAGTGAAAAAAGAAGACAAAATAGAAGAAGGATATGATGAACATGATGGACAAGATGGCAAAAAAATAAGAATGAGGATGAAAATATGAATGATAAAGAAAGATGATGACTGCTTGGAGTTTCCACAAACTAATCAACTTGATACTCATCCTCATCATTATCATCATCATCATCAAATGCCAGGTCTGTTGCAGACATAGGCGGTCATGGATCTCCACAAAGTGGTACTTGACAGCGTTTATATAAAGATTGCCTCATCAGAAAAATCCACCATTCAAATATTTGGTGTGCAGTTTACAATTACAAGGCAATTTCACGACCATCGACAGGGCAATTATTGACAGTTTGTCTGCGTCTGATGTCTGGGGTCTAAGGTCAATGTGTAAATGTCGGCAATAGAACTGGGCGGGTATCTGCGAATAGCTCATGAAATGCGAATACTCGGGTCGTACTTAATATCTCCGGATATCTAAGCAAGGTTGTGAAAATTAGAAAGGAGAGGAAAAGGTGCTATAATTATATTAAAACGACAATTTCAAGCACAGTGTGTGTTATTTTTAAAGTGAATATTTTCAATTTCTTTCATTATTATTGCCTTTAAAAATTATTTTTATTAAATATATTATTCACTGTCAATTACTCGCGTATATCTGCGGGTACCCGTGAATCCGAGTATCCACCAAAGTATCACTAGTTTATCATAGATTAGCACTATATATGCGTGTGCGTAATATTGAACAATTTTTAACAGAGTTCAATACCCTACGGGGATCCGCGTATGCACGGATAATTATCTCGCTATCCGCAGATACCCGGGAAGTAAACTTCTGCAGATAATTCCAGCTCTTGTGGACAGTTCGCTCTTCTGCAACTGGAAATTATCTTTCTTTTTCCCTTTTCCCTTCTTACGAATAGCCATATTATTCTAAAGTCGTTTATATCTAGATCTAGACGTGTATAATAATTTGGCTTGGGACCATCTCCTCGTTAGTTCCATACACAGTGAAGCAATTTGGAAAGAAAGCCTGTGGCTGACAATTCTCATAACATCATTATTAAACATTTGACTGGTTAAGGTTGTTAGGATGATTGCTTCTCCTTACTCTTCAGTTCCGAGTTATTCATATTTTAGGTTTTATTTACTTTTCTCTTTATTCTATTCATTCTCCTTTTTAAGTATGCTGTTGTTATTTGGGCTTTGTTTGTTATATTTTCTGTCTTTTTCTTCATTCTTTCTAATTTTTTAAAAATTGGTTTTCTTTTTTTTCGTGGACTGATATGTCTTCCCAACTTTTTGAAATGCACTCTATAAGCTCCGTTTTAAACGTATTATGTAGTCAGTATATATTTCTATCTCTTCTTTATCATCAGATATATAACAATTTGAAATAATAAAACATAATTGAGTCCATTAGGATATTAGTTGATATGGTTACTATTACAAAGGCCCAAGTCTCTGTTGGCTTAACGCCCGCACCATTTATATGGATGATTAGATCAAATGTTCCATCTATTCCTATTTCTAATACATAAGCCTGCCTCATTACTCATGGTTCCCTTTATTCCTTAGCCAACAGTGGACATGGGACCTATAAAACATTTTTATGAGAGGCATACCAATTAGTGTCCGTTGCAATCATTGGGCAAATAATCTGAAAGCTCATTGGGCAAACAGTATGTAAGCTCATTGGGCAAATAATCTGTAAGCTCATTGGGCAAACAGTATGTAAGCTCATTGGGCAAATAATATGTAAGCTCATTGGGCAAATAATCTGTAAGCTCATTGGGCAAACAGTATATAAGCTCATTGGGCAAATAATCTGTAAGCTCATTGGGCAAACAGTTTGTAAGCTCATTGGGCAAAAATAATCTGTAAGCTCATTGGGCAAATAATCTGCAAGCTCATTGGGCAAAAATAATCTGTAAGCTCATTGGGCAAACAATCTGTAAGCTCATTGGGCAAATAATCTGTACAGCTCATTGGGCAAAAATAATCTGTAAGCTCATTGGGCAAATAATCTGTAAGCTCATTGGGCAAATAATATGTAAGCTCATTAGGCAAATAATATGTAAGGTCATTGGGCAAATAATCTGAAAGCTCATTGGGCAAACAGTATGTAAGCTCATTGGGCAAATAATCTGTAAGCTCATTGGGCAAACAGTATGTAAGCTCATTGGGCAAATAATATGTACGCTCATTGGGCAAACAATATATAAGCTCATTGGGCAAATAATCTGTAAGCTCATTGGGCAAACAGTATGTAAGCTCATTGGGCAAAAATAATATGTAAGCTCATTGGGCAAATAATCTGCAAGCTCTTTGGGCAAACGTAATCTGTAAGCTCATTGGGCAAACAATATGTAAGCTCATTGGGCAAACAATATGTAAGCTCATTGGGCAAATAATCTATACAGCTCATTGGGCAAAAATAATCTGTAAGCTCATTGGGCAAATAATCTGTAAGCTCATTGGGCAAATAATCTGTACAGCTCATTTGGCAAATAGTCTATATAGCTCATTGGGCAAATAGTCTGTAAGCTCATTGGGCAAAAATAATCTGTACAGCTCATTGGGCAAATAATGTATACAGCTCAAGTAGATAAGCATATGTATCATGTGATTTGTCTAAAGACACGTTTGCTTAACACTACTTTCATTTTCGATTAAAAAAAAAAACAACCAAAGTGTTAAGCTAGACTTATTTCGACCTACTTCTTAAGGGTCTGCCTCAAGCACTTTTACAAAGGCAATATAAAATCATGTCCGATATCTGAACACCCAATCAATGTATATAAAATAAAATAAATAAATACAACCAAAAAATGACCAGACTACGTCGGTGACCAGTCCAGATGAAGCTAGTATTGATCAAATGTTTACAAGTGGAATGGAAACGAGATGATGTGCGTCATATTGATTTGACTTTTGACCCTCGGGCATCAATCTCATCCTATTTCTCCTTCATTTTTCTATGTGTGTATCTATCTCTCTTTATCTCTCTATCTATATCTCTCTTTATCTCTTTCTCCCTTTCTTTTCCTTTATTCCCCATCTCTCTATCCCTCTATATTTCTATATATCTCTCTCTTCTCTCTTTCTATGTCTTTACCTTTATTTCCCATCTTTCTTTTATCTATCTATTCATATGCATCTCTCTTTCCTTTGAACTAACTCGTCAATATCTCTTCTTTCTTTTTATCCATGAGAATATCCTTCCGCCAATCTATAATTCATTGGCGCAGTGCTATGGTGTCTGCCTCTCAATCAAACGATCCGGGTATGAATCCAGGTGAAAGCAATCATAATTTGTTCTGCGTTTTTCACACGCCTGATCCGAGGGTAGGTAGGACCTGACATCTAGTCTGCTCGACTTATTGACAAAAAAAAAAAAACTAAGAGGTCATGTGTTTACATCCAAGCACGCTATAAACCCCCTTGGTAGTGTAACTTCACAAAGAACACGCTGCTTTACTGCGCCACCCTGGCAAAATATATATAAGTAGTGTTCGCCTAAATGCCCGCCACTTAAATGCCCGTTCCGCCTTAATGTCCGCTTTTCTCGCGGAACGATTTATTAGAAAGGTCACTTCCTCGGGAATTCCGGCTTAATGCCCGCTCCGCCTAAATGCCCGGTTTTTCTGCTTCCCAAGCACCGGGCATTTAGGTGGACACTACTGTTTTGAAATATTCTTACTCATTTAACAGTAGTACTCAAGCACAACTGAGTCAGTCGGCAAAATTGAAAAAAAGAAAAAGATGTTTATAGCTACAGTAAGTCGTAGGCTCTTATCTTTTCACCACCGTCAAGTTCTCTCTATCCTTATAAAGCTGATACAGTATTCGTGGCGAACTCGGAAATAACGTTAGCTCGGAAGTAACGTAAAAATTTCAAAGGTCTGTTTTTCCCCTACTTTGAGTCAATAAATTTTGCATGAAAGTAGCGTAATCACGTAAGAGATCAACTCAGAAATAGCGTAAGTTTTTTCACCCGGCCTTCTATGTGGGCTTTTTGTTTTTCGTATATTCATGATGGTATTCGATATGATAAACTAGTTTAAAAAACAAACGCACAACTCTAAACAAAGCATACAATTTGACATTTCTCGACCGCTAGAGATCGGAATTTGTCAGGAATGGATCATATTAGAGTGAAAGTAACAATATACTCAATGGAAATTGGAAATAACTACTACTAATAGAAAGCATTATCATTCTTACTTTAAGCAGCTGATTAACCTATAATGTCTATTTTAATCACCTCGGGAATAGCGTTAACTCGGAAATAGCGTTAAGTTGGAGTCAGTCCCGTCCATACCGTTATTTCCGAGCTCCATTCTCATTGCCCTGTTTCTATTTCACTTAATTCATTCAATAAATTAATGCTCTCCGTTCAATCTCATAAATCTTATTGTTTATCTCTACAAATTCTTTAAACATTCTAATGTATATCTCTCTCCTATTACTCATAAATATTACTCTTATTCTCCTCAACTGTTTAAACTCTCTCTCTCTCTCACTCTCTCTTTCTCTCTCTCTATCTTGAATGTCTCCCTTGTCTCTCTTGTGACTCATAAATCTCAATCGTTCTCTCTCAATTTCATGTAGACGTCTCCCTCTTCGATTGCTTCAGTCATAAATCTAAATCGAGAAAATGTATTTTCTTTTTTTTAGATTTACAAGAACATTATTTTTCACTCTGTAACTTATTTTATTTGTTCTCTCTACCTATGTATCTCTTTCTCTCTTTATCTATCTATCTATATATCTCTTCCTTTCTCTCTCTCTCTCTCTCTCTCTCTCTCGATCTCTCGTTTTTTTTTTTTTTACTTATCTCTCTTTATCTCTATCAATCAATCTATCAATCTCTTTCTCTCGTTCTCTCTATATCTATCTATGTTTCTTGCGCTCTGCTCTGCTCTTTCTCTCTGTCTGTCTCTCTCTTTATCTCTTTCTCTCTCTCGCTCTCTCTCTCTCTCTCTCTTTCTACTTTATCTCTATCAATCTATCTCGATCTCTCGTTTTCTCTCTATCTATCTCGCATCATACTCTCCCTATTTATCTCTTTCTTGCTCTCTTTCTCTCTCTCAATCTCTTTTTTCTTCTTTCTACTTCTCTCTCTTTATCTCTATCTATATATCTATCTCTATCTCTCGTTTTCTCTCTACCTATCTATTTCCATATCTGGCGCTCTGCTCTCTCTCTCTTTCTTTCTTCTTCTTTCTCTGTCTCTTTATCTCTCTATCTCTATCTCTCTTTTTCTCTTTCGCTAATTCTCTCATATTGGTCCCACATTAGTGTAAACATAGAGGGTGAAATGAAGAGGTTAAACGCAGGGGTTAATTGAGATAAGGGGAGACAGAACTGATATTTACGGTCGAATCGATAGTATTTCAATTAAGTAGGATGATAATATGGAAAGATAAAAAAAGGTAATAGCATGAACGATGAAAGAGGAGAGAACGAGAGAAACATATCGAGAAAGAGAGAGAAGGGAAAGAGAGAGAAAGAGAGAGAGAGACACGAGAAAGAGAGAGAGAGAGAGAGAGAGAGAGAGAGAGAAAGGGAGTAGGAAAAGGGAGAGAAATGAAGAAAAACAGAGAGGGAAAAGGAAGAGAGAGATGAAGAGAGAGTGACAAAGAGAGGGTGAAAGGAAGAGAAATGGCGAGAGAGGAGAGGAATAGAGAGGGAGAGGGAGAGATGGAGATGGAGAGAGAAAGAGAGAAGGTAGAGAGAGAGAGAGAGACAGAAATGGAAAGAAAGGAAAAGGGAGAGTAATGAAGAAAAAGATAGAGAGAGAGGGGAAAGGAAGAGAGAGATGAAGAGAGAGAGAGGGAGAAAGAGAAGGGGAAAGGGAGAGAGAGAGAGAGAGAGAGAGAGAGAAAGAGAGAGAGAAAGAGAGAAGGTAAAGAGAGAGAGAGAAATGGAGATAAAGGGGAAAGGGAGAGAAATCGAGAAAGAGAGAGGGAGAGAGAGGGGGGGAGGATAGACAGAGAGAGAGAGAAAGCAAGAGAGAGAGAGGAAAGGAAGACAGAAATAGAAATAGAGGGAAAGGGATAGAGATGAAGACAAAGATATAGTATATTGACGTTTGTGTGTTGTGTGGTCATACTCTCTATATTTATCCCTAAATTACTGCCACTAATGCATGTATAGATGTGTTTTTCATTCAATTCAATTGTATCTTCGAGCTTCTCTTATTCACGCTCAATAAACTAGCCTAGATTGTACGCATCGAGAGAAACGGGGAAATCCGATTAAGGAATTAAGGCACAAACATAGCACTGTGTCCGTGGTAGTGTACTTTAGTAAATATTGTATTTATATTATATAGGGCTCGTATCACATAAGTCTCAGGGTTCTTTACATCTCGTTTACTCCCCCAGCCAACAGCAGACATTTATTACTGAGGAGACCTTAGCCTGTTAGGCGTGTTACGCTGAGACTATTTTATGCGTGCTCGCCAGATCTCGTGTTATATTCACTCTCAGCGCACATGGGCGTAGTCTATAGACCTAGAGGTTCCATATCTAATGAAGCGAAGACACTATAATTATGATATACATACCTAGGTCTACAAGTTACAAGTGATGATCTCTACTGGAGAAGTACAACACTAAAACGGCCATTTTTTTAAATTGAATTGAATTGAAATATTCTTTATTGTCGGTTTAAAATAATTGTACAGTGTATGAATAAAATAAGAATACATA